>JAECUM010027813.1:0-57955 GCA_016617855.1 Megalonaias nervosa | reverse complement strand
AGAGAGAGAGAGAGAGAGAGAGAGAGAGAGAGAGAGAGCACTCGTGGGAAAGGCAAAACTGGTTGCACATGTGACCGCTCTACAAAGGTTAACATGTTAATATTGTTTGTTTTTTTATTTTTATTAAAAAATAACAAATACCATGTACCTAATATTATTACATTATCAAGATTGTTTTATGTGCACTGTACAACAAAACCATAAATATGCGTATATGTTGTTTTCTCCCAAATTTATGTTCTACACAAGATTACTATATGCTGCTCATTTTAATCCATCCTGTAAATGAAATCATCGCCGCCTTAAAAAATATACACCGATCTCGGGATTAGTCAAATACTCGGCTCCCCCCAAGATCAAGAGACAATCGGCTTATGGTAGAAGCCTGTGATGAATTGAAAATCGAAGAGGCAGTATGACATTGCGAGTTACCAATGTACATGTCTTATGCATGACATGTTCTGAAGATATATTTATAGGTAATTATTACATAATAACAAGAAAATATTCAAGCAGATATTTTATTTTGTGTACAACTGTTACAAAAAAGCAGAAGCTTTAAATTGAACTTTCGTTTGTTTATTCCATAAGCCTCTTATAAAGCCAGCTTGGATGAGTTGTTATTGTGGTTGGTTTTTAACAGCACATTTGTTTGATTATATCATGCCGAGAAACGCGAGCTAAGTGCTCCTCCCAAGAATATACCGGTAGCCGATCTGAACTGGTCTGGGGCAGGGTATCACATCTGCTATCCTTGGATTTCGAGTCGAGTGCTCTAGTCCACTACTACTATGGATGCAAACTGAGTTTTAGGGAAAAGAAATGCCAGCAAACAGATTTGACAGAATCGCTAAAACGTTGTATGACTCGAGCAGGGGAAAGAAAGAAAGAATTTTAAAGTCGTTTCCTCCTCAACATTATATTCAGAGTATTTTATTTTTCTTATATCAGGGTAGGTAATCAAGGACCGCAGTGCATACTTCATTTCACAATAGTTGCAGTTCAAAGAAGATTTAGGGAGAACACGTGTTTTTAAAGCAAGACATTATAAAATTGAATTGTAGAATCGACGAATAAAATATCACATTAGAAACGCTGAGACACTGGACGGGTGTCAATAGTATTGACAAACTTTTAGACAAGATTAGACGTCATCTGTTTTGATTCTCAGTCTTTGCCGAACTCTCCCTTTCGTCCCTTTTCCATTTCTTACTTTTAATCTATTTATTTGCGAAACTCTGATGTTAGCAACTAAGCATTGAAGAGCTGGCCAGGGATGCATGTTGAGCCAACACTTACAAGAAAGAACCTTAAAAGTTCTAAGGCACCACCCTACTCACTGACAAAACTGTTATTAGTCTCGCACTCCAATAACATAGGCTCGACAAAAAAGGGAAATTGTGGACCTTGATAAATAATTTGGAACAGTTTTCCGATGAGTTTAATAAATAATTATATAATAAACTGTTATCCGATGACTGATAAATAATTATGAACAGTTGTATGATGACTTTAATAAATAGTTTGGAACAGTTATACGATGACTATGATAATTTGGAACAGTTATACGATGACTTCGATAAATCATTTGGAACGTTATACGATGACTTTAATAAATAATTTGGAACAGTTTCACGATGAAATTTTATGCCCATGAGTCTGACAAATACTTTGGCACTTTAAATGACATAAATGTGTGTGTGTGTGTGTGTGTGCCAAAAGGACAACAGGGATAAGATGCCAAAGTTTGTATGAAAGAGTGTATGTGCTTGCACTCACACCCACCCCGCCACTTGTTCCACCTCCATAATGCTCCCTTGCTTTCTGCAACTATTGCTATTTGTTTTGTTTCCTTAGAACAATATCTTCTCCAGAACGTTTCCTACGATCTGCATTTTGTTATCTTATTCTTGAAAACCATAATTATTCTTCTCTTATTCCCCAAAAATAACTTGATTTTCCCTACTCCCCCTCCCTGCTCTAAAGTATTAAACATATTTTGTGAAAATATGGCAACTAGCGTAAGTATTATAGACGTGTCATTGCTGGGGCATTTTTTAATTAATTTTTGTCTCTACTGCTCATTCGCCAGAAGAGCTTATGGGATGGTTTGTTGTCTGTCCTCTGCCTCTCCGTTAGTATAACTTTGTTATCAATACTCCTCCTAAACTACCTGTAGGATTGCCATGAAACTTCAAACACACATTCATCCTATGATTTAGTTATTTCTAAATAAAAATGATGCTTCTCTTACATCCAATATGGTTGACACAGTAGCCAGTTTAAAGATCTTGTCGTCGCTACTCCTCCTGAAAGGAAATAGATAATGACAAAGGGTTTTTACAAGTAGACTTCTTATGATGTCTAGCTGGTCCTAAATGGAAATGGTATCAATCTGATCTCCAAACCGTTGAACAAAATGTAGTATTGACATGGGGTTTTCACCAGAAGATTCCTTAAAACGTTTTGTTGATCCTAAATGAAAATGGTTATAATCTGATTTCACCATATTGCCACAATAATGACCATCTTGAATATATTTTATTACTACTCCAGAAGAATAGATGGCCGTATCAACATGGCTTTTATTTTGCCAAACAACTTATTATGCTGTCTAGTTGGTCCTAATGGTGCTGTTCAGATATTGACAATGCCCGTCACAGTGGCCATCTTGAAAATCATCTAATCACTATTTCGTCACAGTGAATAGTAAAATCAGGATGCGGTTCTCACTGAAATACGTCTTATGATGTCAGGTTAGTTGTAAATTAAAATTATGACGATCTGACTTCTAATATGACTACCACAATGGCCATCTTGATATTTTTTTTACCGTTACTTCTTCAAGATTGCTTGTCATATCGTGTGTGTGTGTGTGTGTGTGTGTGTGTGTGTGATTTGGATTTTTAACGTAGCTTTAACAATTTTTCAGCCATATCGCTACGATGTCTGCAGTGTAGCAGTTTATAGTGATGTCTAGCACTGGGGCATCATGTCACAGACATATAGCATGATGTCCCACCCGTCACATTATCCTAACACCAGGCCGACCAGTTATAACACTAACCTCTAACTGCTGAGCGCCTAGCGAGGCAGCTGTTGGTACCATTTTTATAGGTCTTTGGCATGAGTCGGCCGGGGTTCGAACCCGCGACCTCCCGCATCCGAGGCGGACGATCTGACTACTATGCCACCAGAGCGGTCAGGTCATATCGATATTGTGCTTTCACCAAAAGACTTATTATACTGTCTAGTTGGTACTAAATACAAAATGTGCCAATCTGAGTTCGATTATGGCCACAATGGCGTCCATCTTAAAAATTACGTTGTTCTTGCTCCTCCGAAACAGAAAGTCATATGAGCATGGGGTTTCCGCTAGAAGAGTTCTTTTCGTGCCTTGTTGGGCCTAAATGAAAATTGTGCCAAGTTGACACCTAATATGTCTACCACAGCATCAAATTTGAAAATATTGCTATCGCTGAAGAATATCAAAGATGGCGTCAACACTTGAACAGTTTAAAGAAGAAATGGTGTTCTCTTGAATAGCTAGAAATTCTTCTCAGCCAGGAGGGTCTAAGGACTTTGAGGGACTCTTGTTTTATTAACACTTCATTTCAATAGTTGCTTCACCCAATTCGTGCAGAAATAAGACAACACTAAAATAATAATAAAAAAAACAGTTATGCTCTCTAGCACAGTATAATCCTTGCATCTGCTGCTAGTAACTCGTGTAGTGATAATTATTTTCTACAGAACATAACGCTATCAACAATGCCAACACTATATTAATTTGTTTACATAATGTCTGATACACTTTCACAGCGAAGAAAGAATAAGCTGGGTTTTTAAAATACAAAATATTAATAGTGACTCAACGCTACTTTGTATTAAATTTGGTAGCTTTTAGAGAGGTGAAAGAAAACAATTCACAAGTGTGACATGCCGGAGGAATGTTAGTATCAAGTGATAATGTCTATATACAAATTTGGATGGCATCAAAGTGAGCCCAAACCTGTGGTGAAGAAAAACATTCAACAGAATAAAAGTGTTATTTTCTTGATATCCCATAAAAAGAATGTACTCCAAAGTTATAGAGGAGATTTACTGCTTACTTTTAATGATAACATGGTAAAAAGCTGCATCAGCCCTGAGAGCAAAATGGTAAAACCGTGCAGTACGAAGAAGGAATACATTTTGTTATGGATGTAAATAAATTTACAGTCTAGCAATCATTTAAATTTAGATCTTCTTTCCTTCTGCGTCATTGTATTTTGCAATTTGCCAACTAATGAATTGATTCTCTAGTTTGTCCTATGGCAAACGCTATGTCTTTTATTACAAGTGTTGTATATTCTGTTTGTAAACTCGCCATATTACAATTACATCATTCCAGCTGCTGTTTTCATACAGATTGCAACAATGTAAATACAATGTTTTATCAGTATCGTCTTTGTTGTCAACTCGTGTCGCCGTCTGTTGTCATAATGGCATACTAGAAATTAGTATGGCATTATGACAACAGACGGCGCTCTAAATTTCTGAAGTTTTACCTTTACCAGAAATGATTAATGCTCCCCACGGAACTTTACGGCATTCATTTTGTGTCGATAAACATTGCAACTCTTTCAGTCCCCTTTTTTAAGGCGTACGTTAGCAACGAAGTTTTTATCGTTCTCTAAAACCATGTGCTTTCTCGAAAATCTAAGTGATTTAAAGCACCTTACGAAAACAAAAACGCATACACTACAGCAGGGTAGTCCATCTTCTTCAACCCCAGTTTTGACGCACTTAAGTATTTACTTTCACCGTTTAAGAAATCTACTTCTTAGCGATATCTCTAATTACTTTGGAAACATTAGTTATTTTAGCAAAGTAAGGATCAGAAACGGCAATGATATATTCACTCGTACTCTTCTTAACGAGCTTTCAGCAGAGGACCCCTGGTTGTAAGGATCGTATTTGTATGTCACCCATTTTTACGCACCTCACAGACATCTATTTTTTCCTGTGATACTATTGTACATAAACTCCGGCGAAAATATTATATTTCAAAGCAACATCAATAGCACATTAAAAAATAGTTTATTGGTAAAATGACATTAAAAAACATTAAGCATTCTTTAAGGTTTTCTTATTCTTATTACAGTCTTCATTTTGGAACATATTTTGTCGCGAAAGCCGAAATGATCAAATTGTGGAAAATCATGTTCGTATCAAGATAAAAATGTTTACTTGCGATAGAAGTATTAGATTTTGTGTACGATTGTTTTCCAATACTTAATTTGCATTATTAATTTACAGCACCTCAACCTTTTAATGTATTTATTAAAAAAAACCAAAAACAAAAAAGGGGCCCCGAGTGGCCGAGTGGTCTAAAGCGCAGTCCGTTACGGATCACTGCCATCTCACCTCTGTCTGCGTTGGTTCGAGTCTAAGATTCGGCGAATGTGGATATGTGAGAAAGCTTGCCAGTAGCTTCTCGTGGGTCGGTGGTTCTTTCCACGGATTTCCCGGTTTCTTCCTCCACCATTAATACTGGCCGCCATGTATAGCCTATTGTGTGCTGAAAAATGGCGTTAAGCCCAACAACAACAACAACAACAAAAACAAAAAAAAAAAAACCCCAGCTTTAAAACTGGTTTGCAATCAGAGACAAAAGACATAATGTTATAGGAGATTTTACTTTTATTTATTGTAATTTTTACCATTATCAAGCCAATTAAAAATAATATAATTAGTTCAAGAATTTTAAAAATATAAATATAGCACCCTTAGGTTCTAATTATTCAGTTGCTCTCTGTCACATTAAAGATTTTAATAAATACTTCAAAATAATTTTTGAAATATGAATGTAGTGACGCATGATTCCGACTTATTAAGTGTGCTGCTGTTTGCAATATAAAATTAGTTTAGTGAATTATCTATGATGAGAGAGAGAGAGAGAGAGAGAGAGAGAGAGAGAGAATGCAGCAAAACTGCATATTTCGATAAGTTATTGTAATTGTATACATGTAAAAAAAAAACTCTACTGATCTTACTCGATAATTATACAGGGTAGAATTTTACTGATCACTGTCTTTTTATTTGGTTTGATTTTATTTAATTGCCTACATGTATCCTGGGTAGTTGAGGGTGTTTTGGGACAGCCTTTTGCTGTTTTAGGGTAGTCATGGGATCTTTCATTTGGTGATTATTACCAGCATGGGGAAAAAACTCTCCTGATCTTACTCGATAATTATACAATGCAGGATTTTACTGATCACTGTCTTTTTTAAGGTTTGATTCAGTATAACTGTATACATGTATCCTGGGTAGGTGAGAGTGTTTTCGGACAGTCTTCTGCTAGTCCCATGACTTTCAGGGTGATAGGCAGAAAAATTAAAGTGTTGGATGTCTAATTCATGCATAAGTTGTTGGAAATAATCAAACATAAAATTGCTGGACAGATTTGGGGAGTCAAACAAGTGTTAAAAAACATTGCCTAAACTTTTAGAACAGTTTTTGCTTTAATAGTTTTCAAAGGAATATGGAAATCTTGATTACGCACACATTATGGTCAACAATTATTGGTTGAGTGACTTAGTATTAGGTAAGGACCGACAGTCTACCATTTTTCTGCTAAATGGCTTGTCAAATGGTGAAATGCAGGAATAGGTTGCAGATGTGCCTTAAATATCTTCTCATTGAGATTTCCTACCATTTGACAAGTGTGACAAGATCTAAGGTACTGATAAACATCACTTTAAATTTTCGGCCAATAAAAATTATTCAGGATCTTGTGATAAGTCTTATTGACACCAAAATGACCAGCTTATAAGGAGTTTTATGAGCTACACTATGAATTTCCTGTCTATACGATGTTGGAACAACAGTTTGATTGCTCACTGACCACTTATCACCAGCATGTTCTCGTAATGACCCCATTTTTCACAAAGTAACAAACTGGTACTTGCGTGGCTTCAATTTCTGAAACCCAGTCTTGTGTCTTCTCTGAGGAATAGTACTTGGGGGCCTATAACTCGCATTAAAATGTCTTGCATGCTTATAAAGTAGCTATTACTTTCTGCTCAGATCGATCTCTCTCTCTCCCTCTCTCTCTCTCTCTCTCTCTCTGTTGAGTGATTAAGTCATTTAAATTATGGAATTTACCTTATCCATGGTTCCGAGGCACATATATTAACGATAACAGGCCAAATTTAAAATTTCTTTTCAGGTTCATAAATATAATAGTTTTGTGACGGTCAAAGCATCAAAAATAACAAATTAGCAAATAAAATACAATCCTTTTCATGGTTTTTTTGCTCATAGCAAGTGCCAACAACTTTTTTTATTACCCGTAACGGAGAAAATTCTCCAAAAAGTGAACATTTTTTTACAGTCTATATATTGAATAAAAATCCAGCAATGGAAAGTTTTTGGGGATTAATTCTTGAACAGTCACTAGGGAATGTAACCTGACTGTTCTTGAGGCATAATTTACAAATGTATGTGGTATACAAAAGGAGATGTATCTCGGCCAATCCAGAATTTACAGTTTTAATTCCTCAGAATTTGCAATTTATGTCCAATCCAAGCTCAAACTGTGTGAAACGTTTGTCTTTATTCATGTTTTATTCATGTGAAAGTGAAAAACAAAAGGGATTGGTAAATAGATCTATAATAACAATGTAACAAGACAATCCAAGTATTTGTTCATTATAATTGCCTACCTGTGTGATAACTTTTGTTTTAGACTAATTCATCTAACAATATTGTTTTTATGAATGCCGGTTTACATTAAATATTTTTTTTCTTTAATATTTCCTATGAAAAGTTAAACGCAGAACTGTATATAGTTTCAATTTATTTATTTGCATTTTTGCATAGCTGTATTGTGCTGATATTTTTTTTTTTTTTTGTATCATGACAATATTAACTTATATTATAAATATGATAAAATAATGATAAAATCACAGACAAATGGAGATGTTTATGCGGGAGGTGGGTGGGGGTGGATGGATGCTACAACAGCCTGATCTGTGAGTAGCCTTAAAAACGTTAAAAAAAAAAAAAATTTAAATTATGTGGGGGTGGGGTGGTAGTGGTGGTGGTGGTGTCTTACTCTTCTAACAGAAAACGATCACATCTGTTGAAGTTACATGTAAAAATTTGTATTAATCTTTTTAACTACTACATTAATTTCATATCCAAATGTATCAAGCAAGTTTGGGACTGTATTGTAGCTGTAGTAATAAAATTGAGCCGTTACTGTTAGCGATAGCAAAGTTATTTACATTCAGTAAAGTATATTTTTTTAATTGCTACCAAAGGAGTCGGATGTTTTATCAGTGAAATACTTTACAATCAATCATCTTATTTGTACTATACATATCGCTTCTTATATGGATGAATACGATTTTAAATAATATAAAAAATGTAGTTTCCAGTTTGATATCTGCAGCAAGAAAGCATCTCATAATTGTATGGAAATGTTCTTTATGTTTAGATATAGAACATATATTTCATACTGTTAGAATTTATTGTCTTATGTAATAAAATAAGTTCATATTTTTGTAGCATATAGCTGTGCTACAGTAAATACTTTGTACGTGATGTCCTTGTTATATAATTAAACTGCCACTGTAAACTGCAGATTAACAGTAAAAGTCAATTTCATAGGGATGAGAGAATAAACAGAATCATCACCTCTGTAATGTATTCTCTCTCTCTCTCTCTCTCTCTCTCTCTCTCTCGTGAATAAACAAGAAAGTATCGCATTGAGATGCAATTGTCTGCAATTTGTTCAAAACTTATGAGGCCTTTACTGATACAAAAAGCAGAATTTGCACTGCATTACTTTAAAATAATAAACATGCTCTAAATTGATCACATTGTGAATGAGAATATATAAACAAATAAGGTCCTTAAACCTTTCTTGTAAGCGGCTACCCTATTCTGCCACCGTGCGGTAGCGGTAAATTACAGTGTTACAGCCACAAAATGTCCAAATAAAAATGGGGTGGGAAGGGTCAAGGGAAATATAACATAATGTAAATACATCTAATTGTATACAATTTGATACATTTAATTTGTTTTGTGCTTCTTGCAGGCCGCCTCTCTTCCAAATGTTAATACTCTGAGAAATCAGCTGACTGTAATGCGGTAATATAATTCAAATGACATTTTAATTAAGACGCCCAAACATGCCATAAAGTAGTATAACCTCTTGTTGCTAGGGTCAGGGGAGTATTCGTATTGTAAGAAATTGACGTGTCACAGCGCCATCTGTTGTCATAATGAGGCATTATTTTATGCTAACTTTCGTGATGCTAACTTGCAACGTACTTGATGCTACATTATAATCATGATTTTAGAAGATGCAATCTGTGTAACTTGTGATATAGCAAGTTTATAAATAGAATATTAAAACTTGTAATAACTGACATAGCATTTGCCATACGACAAACTACAGAATCAATTCAGTAGTTGGCAAATTGCAAGATACAATGACGCAGAAGGAAAGTAGATCTAAGCACTTGAAAGCAGCCATTTACAGCTTGCATCAACGAAGAATAGAATATTCATGACTAGAATTATGAATGTAGCACTTGCAAGGAGCCATTTACAATAACGCAGAAGGAAAGTAGCACTTGCAAACTGCCACATAAAATTTGCATCAATGGAGAATACAATGTACATGGATAGATTTATGAAAGTAGCACTTGCAAGCAGCCATTTACAATAATGCATCAAGGAAGATTAGAAAATTCACGCATAGAATTATGGTGGTAATCCCCTTCCATAGATTGGGAGGTAAATGCAGGGCCCGTTGTTCTTGCCAACGATGGTATTCCATCCATCGTTTGTAAGGTACAAAAGGCTAGTTTTCATCCTTCCATCGGATTTCAATGATCACGTCTGAGATCTTTTGACTCCAGAGACCTCCTTTTATCTTCTTGGACCTTTTTATCTTCATCCCAGGATTCTTCCCATCGTTCCCAATACTCCTTTCAGCAAGGGTCCTCCTATTGTTCCCAGCAAGGGTCCTAACAGGGGTAAAATTCCTCCGCGTTGCACCAACATCTTTTTCTTTTGACGAATGGGGATTTTGTTTTGGACCATTTGGCGAAGAACGTGTCGATGTTTGGCTAAACATTCTTTCTGATGTTTAGACAAAGATATCGTGCCATTCAAGACATTCAGACAACATTCGCTCACCGTATCGATGACGTCTTTGGAGGCGGTTTGAATGAGTTTTTTTCGCATGGGTGGAGGAGCTTTGGACAGGACGGACAACATGTCCCAATGTTTTTCCTCGGGTCTTTTTTATACTGGAATGCGTCGCCACTGACTGTGGGCTCGTCGTATCATTTTCATGGCAGGTATCACACGTCGTGAAGGGGTTCGCAACGGACTCAGTCGGGACAGTTCTTGTTTGGACAAATCCAGTAAACTCTTTAACACACCCCCTCTCTCTTGGACTTTGATTTTGGGGGCAGGTACTTTGTGAGCAGCGGCCACTGCCGCTAAAGAGGAAGAGGGTGTTACCACTGGAGGAGAAGTTTTTGGAGACGAGGGTTTCCAATTTTTCATCAAATTAAGAAAGACACGTGTCAAATCGGGTTTGGCAGGCATCACAAGCAACGGAGAAGTGGATGAACCTGAGGCTATTGGAGACGCAGTCACCGTTGGTCAAGTCGTGGTTTGCGAATGTAAGGTTGCGTCCTGGCGGCAGTACCTCTCTTGCGGGTAGAAGGTGTTTTCTGTGGACTTTTCTTTTTCAGAGGCTGTGACCTGATCTTGACACCGTTGCTCTTTTTCTTTTTCTTCTGGGTACGTTGGGGAGTGGCTTTTTTCTTGTGGACGCCTTTAGGAGCATTAGGATCCCATTTTAAGAGGGAACGAATGATGACACCTCCGAGAGAACCGCTACCCCTAGGTTTCAAAATGATTTGCTTTTTGGTTTGAGTGTCGATGCGAGGATCGGCCATTTGCGTCAAGGCTACTTTGTTTCTGTCAAAAAAACGTTTGGTTTGATGTGGAATGTGAATGATGCCTTGCAGTAATTGAAGTACTGTCACCGTAAACCATCGTAAAACTTCTCTGAGACTAGCTTCTAAGGCACGAGCACGTATTTGTGGATTTTTTTCGCGACTGATGCCGTACAAGGCAAGATGAGACTAAAGGGACGTCACATTGACGCTGTGTGAGACAGACCCAAAGTGACCGAGGTTTTTACAGACTTTTTTTGGTTGTTGTTGTTGTTAAGTCGACGACGGGGACGTGTACACGACAGGCCCTCCGTCTTGGCGCCAGTGGTGAAACAGATGGGTACGAAATCGCAAATAATCGGGGTGGGGTGGGTTTTAAATCCACGAATAAATAGGCGTGTGGAGTTTGAATGGCATCGTCATACGCATGAGTCAGCCAAGGCGTTCCTAACTGTTTGGCTAACACTTGCACTTGCGATTTATTTCTGGGGCTTTTAAACAAGTCCACGTAATGAGCATTGAGACTGATGGTGCAATGGGGTTTACTTTATTGAAACAAATTTTGAGTGATGTAAATGACACTGGCATTACGATGATGCCCTTTGCGCGTAAACCACAGTTTAATTTCTTCTTCGTCTTCTCCTAACATGTCGTCGAAGATGACCAGATTGGGTTTAACTGGGGTCAGACACGATCCCGTCGTCTTCGCCAGGAATGCCTTCCACAAAGACGATGGAATCACCTTGACTTTCTCTCTGAAGGCTGTACGCTGATTGCCACTCTTTGTAACACCACACGATTCGTTGAGGTGGACGATCGATCAAATGATGTTTATGTTCGATCAAACGTTTGACAAATTCGGTTTTGCCGGAACTGCTAGGTCCGGCAATGAGCATGTTAAAGGGATGGCGAAGATACAAGGCCTCCCAACTAGCACGATCTAAGTGTTCGTTTATGACTTTGAAAGTGGAGGAAGAGGTAGCAGAGACAGTAGAGGTAGCCATAGTAGTAGTGTAAGGAATGTCACTTTTGACGGGAAGACAGACAAGGCAAGAGTTATTATACTTTTTTCAGGACACGTTTATTGCCATTTTTAATTGTGAACAACATGAAAGACAAAAATACATAAAAGCCAAATGGTTAAGTAGATGAATCAAAGACACATAAAAACGATCATAGTGGAATATAAACAAGTCTCTATACAACATGTTTGGTGATCAAAATGTGGTATCGTAGGGACAGTGTGTAGAATCTCTACACTGGGCACATTCACAAAAGGGACCTCCCGGAAAGGTCTTCCGGGGATGTCGATGACGGTCCTGTCCTGTCCTGAAGGGAGTGGTTCTTCTTCTTCTGGTACTGTCACTAACACAGGTTTAAAAGTTACTTTTTTCACGGAACGTTGGAAGTCAGGATTACAAATCTTGGGCACAGTGTGCCACTTCTTTTGTCCAAGCCTCAAAACCCCAACTTTTCCAGCCATGTACATCTTTCCAGTGAGAGTGTAAGTCACAAGCTACACACACATCATCGTACACATCTTCAGTATCTAAAAGTCGACGAATCTTTCTTTCCTGTAGAGGTCGAGAAGTATCGAGATGAAAGCGCAAAGCTTTTGACAGAATGAGTCTGTCGTGTACATTTAAAGGGACCACTTTCATGTTTTGGTTGGTATGTACTGTTCGTAAAGAGTCCACAAGGAATCGGTCGGTAAACGAAATCCCAGAAAGCAAGTCACTAAGACACACACCACACGTCGACCCCAATTCAATGGACACAGTTCTCGCAAAATGCGATGGTAATCCTCCACCGTTTGAATATTGTGTTCCGTATATGTAATTAAATTCCTTGTGTATTAGTTTTAAAATTCTTTTTTATTTTAATTTTGTTTCATTACAATTTATTGTAATGATTATTTTCACGGGATTCGATATTTTTTAAGTAAATTCAGTTTGTATTGAACGTAAAAGCTATTACATTAGCACTATTCTTAACTCACTTTGGTTCATAGATTTTGTAAATATCGAGTGATAACAATTGGCTATTTCCAAGATCATTTCGGCCAGCATGTTAGCTGGACTGTAAACAGTCTTTCTTTTTTATATATTTTCAGGGTGAGAATTTGGTTCTAAGATAGGGCTATTCTTGCATACGTGATAAATGGCATTTTTTTTTCTTTTATTGCGATGTTCAAATTAGTAAATCATGTAGCCCATCACGTGAAGTACCATGTGATCTAAAATCGCGGCTTTAATAGACGCTCTCTAGTAGATTTAGTCAGCCGTATGTCCACACCTTGAAGGTACAAAGTGTTTATATTGTTGAAGCCAGATTGTTTTGAAGTTCATCTATTTTTTGGATTTAATAATTTATTCTCTAGAAAACTAAACAAGTGCTTTATATTTATAAAAGTTCTGGGACAAAGAAATTCAGTGGACATTTATTCTGAAGTATAACTGAAACATTATAAACTGTGATTCAAACGAGGATCTGTTACCATCAGTACGTCATCGCCTCCATATTGGAATGTCATCGAGATTCGAACCCAGATTCTATTAGAACTGTTTAGTAATAGCACTTATATTTTTAGATCTTATGATTAAATTTTGGATTATATTCACAAACCGTAAGTCCTATTTCCAAATTTTACATTGTTTTCTAGGGAAATAAATTATTTTGTTAAAATATTCAAAGCTTGTTGGCTTCACTCTTACCTCTTGTTATTTTTGTACGAGCCTACACGTAACAAGAGAAAATTGGGGGCTAGTCCGGGATATTTGAATTTTGGCCAAAATATTTCAGCAAATTGTTTTTTGAAATTTAAATTCCCCGTGTTTTTAAATCCCAAGTACTATTTTACATTTTGTTTGAAATCTTTAGTGAACACAACAGGCTTTCATTCACAATGTCATTAAAAGTGGAAACTTTTCTTATTAGTCCAATTCAGGAGCAGTTGGATAGTCTGAAAAAGATAAGTTGCTTGAAATTACCAGAAAGTACGATCTTTCTGAAGCAAAATCTTCCTTAACGAAACAAGAAATTAAAAATAGTCTGATTCAGTATTTGGTAGAGAAGAATGTCCTTGATAAAAGTGTTTTGGCTTCGGTCAGTAAGTCGGTATCGGACTTTGACATAAAATTAAAAGAATTAAAAATGAAATACAAGATGGAAGCTCGAGCTTCAGAAGGAGACAGGAAAGATCGAATGATAAACAAACCAAATTGCAATTTGAAGAGAAGGAGAGAGAGAGAGAGAGAGAGAGAGAGAGAGAGAGAGAGAGAGAGAGAGAGATGCTATTACAAAGAAATAAGGATGAAAGAAAATTTCAAATTAGAAATGGAGCTGGCAAGGGAAAAGCACGATCCCACTTCACATACAAATTCAAGTTTTGACATTACAAGAAGTATCAGGTTAGTGCCCCCTTTTAGAGAAAAAGATGTAGACAAATATTTTCCTCGTTTTGAAAAAGTTGCGAAAAAATTTGAAATGGCCAAGGGAGTATTGGACTCGTTAATACAATGTATACAAATTGGTAATGCTAGTGATACTTACCATTCAATGTCAGTACAACAGAGTTCTGACTGATTTGGTTAAGGAATGCATTTTAAAGGGTTATGCGTTTGTACCTGAGGCTTATCGGTAAAAATTCAGGAACTATAGAAAAGAAGCTGGACAAACTTATGTCGAATTTGCAAGTGAAAAAGAACAGTTATTTGAGAGATGGTGCTTAGCCCAGAAAGTTGAACATGATTATGAAAATATCAAACAACTGGTGTTACTTGAAGAGTTCAAGAACTGTGTTCCTAATGACATTAAGAATTATCTTGAAGAGCATGAGATCGAAACCTTGGAAAATGCTGCTCTTGCTGCTGACAAGTATTCCTTAACTCATAAAGTTCCTGTTGTAGGCAAATCTTTCACTCAGCAGTCTTCTAGTAGAAAGGTATTTCAGCCTAATACGACTCCTTCTAAAACTCAATCTGGCACAACTTCTAAAAATCAAACTTCTGATAAACTTAATTCAAAATTCTTGTCTATTCCTACGTGTACCTATTGCAATATAAAAGGGCACGTCATTTCTGATTGCTTCAAAGTGAAATATAGGCATCAGAATCTCGATAGACCTATCCCAAATGCTCTTATTTCTAAGAGGTCAAGGTCACGGTCATGTATTGAAAGCAATACATTTGTTGGGTCTAATAAACCCCAGTCTGATTTTATTATGGAGAATTATGAACCATTCATGTCGAAGGGTTCTATATCACTCTTGGGTGATTTGGCCAATCCTATCCCTATTAAAATTTTAAGGGATGCAGGAGCTTCCCAGAGTCTTTTATTATCAGGTACTTTGCCTTTTTCTGAGAGGTCCTGTTCTAATGAGAGTGTTCTTATTCAGGGAGTAGAGTGCGGCTTTATTAATGTTCCTGTCCATTCTGTAAATTTGTCAACAGACTTAGTTTCAGGACCTGTGATAGTCGGTATAGTGTCTAATTTACCCGTTGAGGGCATTCATTTGTTGCTAGGCAACGACCTAGCTGCAGACAAGGTTGTGGTTAATCCACTTGTAACTGACAAGTCTTCTTTGGATCAGAAGGTTGATTCTATTGAAAAAGAATACCCTGATTTATACCCAGCATGTGCAGTTACCAGAGCTATCTCAAAGAAAGCTCTTGAGAATGATTTTGATACGGAAAATATTCCTTTAGCTGATACATGTATTGGTCAGGCTTTTGATGAGGTCACTTTCGCTCCTAATTCGGATCAATCAAAAGATATTGATCACAGTGATCCTCTTTTGACTACTTATTCTCTTTTATCTAATCAGGGTGATAAACGACAATCACTTGTCGTCGAACAGGAAAAAGATCCTGAGATCTCCTGTTTGTTTCAGAGGCCCATTAGTGAAACTGAAGCCACTGTAGCACCTGTCTGTTATTTCATTAAAAATGGAATTCTTATGAGAAAATGGAGACCTCACGAGGTACCTGCTAATAACGAATGGTGAGTGAACTATCAGATTGTAGTTCCAAAATCTTACAGACAGGAAATACTTAGTTTGGCCCTTGAAACTCCTCTGGCTGGTCATTTAAGGATAAATAAAACTTATCACAAGATCTTGACTCACTTTTATTGGCCAAAAATCAAAAGTGATGTTTATAAATTTTGTAGATCTTGTCATACTTATCAGATGGTAGGAAAACCCAATCAGAAGATACCTGAAGCTCATCTGCAACCTATTCCCACATTTGACGAACCATTTAGCAGAATTATGGTAGATTGTGTTGGTCCCTTACCTAAGACCAAGTCAGGCAACCAATATTTGTTGACCATTATGTGTGCGTCAACAGATTCCCTGAGGCAATACCTTTGAGGAATATTAAAACCAAAACCATAGCAAAATCTTTGATAAAGTGTTTTACTCAGTTTGGCATTCCCAAATCTGTCCAATCGGATCAAGGGTCAAATTTCATGTCTGGAATTTTACAGCAAGCTGTAAGGCCTTTTTTGGTCCTTAAGGGTGCTACATATATTTGTACATAGGAACAAAGAGTGATGTGTTAGAAAAGGTCAGAATTTTGGGGTTGGGGCGATGGAAGAGGGGTTATATCATCAACATACAATCGAGAACAATTTGACAATGTTTAATGAATTGTAAAAATAAATAAATAAATAAATAAATAAATAAATAAATAAATAAATAAATAAGAGCTATAGTTATTGTGTACAACTAGATTATGTAATACTAATATAACAAACTGGAGAGGTGGGGGGGAGGCTGCCAAGTGTGGTGGGAGACAGCTGTTACAATCTATTTTTGTTGGAATGAATCTATTATTCTTGTTTATTTGATATTGTAATGTGCTATTTTTAAAGATCCAAAATGTACATACTCGACACTTTGCTTTTTTCTCTGTCACTTTGAATTTTGGCGCCGACTGTACTTGTCAGTTGTCTGACCAACAATGACAGCGCTCCCCTATTTATAACCTTCCCCAGACACCACATGAGACAATTCAACCAATTGCTGAATGCACGGCAACCCATGTAACCAATCAGTGTCTTGTATGGTGTGCCGTGTATTGCATTGTAAACAATACAGTTTTACATGGTATACAATGTCAACATTACAAATACATAAATTACATGACAATAAGTATTTGAATACGGTAGGGCTTGTTTATGAAACGAATAAGAACATTTTATGAGCTCAAGTTTATGTGAAATTAAACTTTATGATGATAACTTAAATCTTGAATAATTGAATCGATTCATGTAGACGCGGGTTCTGCACTTGATGCAGACGACCAATATTGTCACATCAAAACATGAATTTCATACATCGATACAACGGTATTGCAACGATGTTATCACTAAACCATGCAAATTACTTTCTTATCAGTACCCTACTATTATTAGAGAGAATAATTGCAAATGCGAAAGTATAGAATCTCTAAATACGAAACTCTCATGCTAATCCAAAATGGCGGACATCGTGATACAAGGATATATATGGACTTTTCTCGTCATGATTTTGTGGGTATTTTACATAAATTACAAATAGTAATAGCATAAGAGCATAATAATTGTAGCAGATAAGCTAAACAGTACACTCTGAAAACATTATGACAGACTTTCAAAGACGTTTTACCAAAAGAACCTCTACCTCGAAAATAGGTTACACATGTTAAGATCGGTTGCCAGGATTGGCTGCTAGTTTGACAATCCATAGACGTTAGAGATAAATATTATTTCTATGCTTTATAAGTGAACATTATAATTCATATTCATATTCATATGTGCCATATTTATAAAAACAAACTTTATAGAAGCAAAGACTGAAAATAGTATCCTAGCCATTGTAACTCTACCATGGTCATTACACTCTTCTCCGCCAAGTTACAAAATTCTCTTGAATTTTCTTTTCTCAGTAAATCAGATTCAGAGTGTTTAACATCTTAAAGAAAGCATCTAGTCAGCATCTAGGTGCAGGTTGACCCCATCAGTCTTTTGATTTTCTGCCCCTTGTTCCAGTATGGACAACCAATGTTTCATTGCAGGTTCTTCTCCACCTTCCTTGGCTACTTGTCTTAAAACTTCGTACGTGTAATATCTGCTTTTTGCCAAGCATTGGTCCTTTTTCCTCAAATGATATGTTGCTGTTCCTGGTAGGGCCTGGAAATTGAAGGTGTCTAATAGATCTAGCCTTTCTTGGGGTGGGAACTGCAGACCGGTCTTTGCAGAAGATAATGCCATGGCTGTATATTCCCATATCAGCAGTTTTCTGTCAGGGGTCATTCCCTCCCATCCTTTCGGTGGCCACTTGATGGATGTCTGGCCAATTGCAAAGGTGATGTCTTCTTCTGGCACCGAGTTCCAGTCCCTTCTAGATTGCGGAAAGAGTGGCATGCATCCTTGGGACAGCAGGGCAATGGCTCTGGCCTGATTTGTGGACATTTCCTTTTGAGGTTTGGATCCATCTGTTTTGGATATTTTAGCACACTGATTACGGACAGGAGACAACTTTGATGGCTTCGGTGCGGATTGCACAGGGACTAATGCTGCTGGTAATGCTAGTTCTAGTCCTGGCTGAAAGATCATGGCAGACTCTGGCAAAGAGGGTTCATCTATCTCCGTAGGCCTGGCTCTTTTGGCTGGTTTCTACTCTGTGGAGATTGCACGGGAAACTGACAGAATGTAATCTGGTGACACCCCAAGTGCATCTGCAATCTCCTTCTTACGGGAAGTCAGGGTCTGGTCAGAGAGTGGCTCTAACTGGCTATCAGGGGCAGATGAGAGATTTGGCCTCAATGTTGCCATTCTTCTGGCGATGGCGGCCATGGCCTTAGGGTCATATTGGACTTGGTCCTTCAAAAGTGCTCTGTATTTTGTGAGGGCCTGCTGTACTGTTGCATTTATATTTTGTGGGACCAAGTAGATCTCACATAGGATCATTTTCCCCATGTCTCGTCTAGTAGGGCTATATGGAGTCATACTGGCATCCTCATCCTCATAATCAGGCTGGAAATGGGACTCAGACAAGGTTGTGGCACTATCAAATCTGTTGGTCATTGTCTGCTGGTCCTGGTTCGTCAACTGGGGTGTGGGTTGGGGTGTATTTTGTCTACCTTCTGCTTCCCAGCCTTGTAGCGACTCACTCCTGTTTCGGGTGGATCTAGTGATCTTCCTTGCTCACTCTAGCACTACGACTCTTGCTCTTATGGCTAGTGGGTCATGCCACGTGGTGGATCTGATAATGCGCTTGTAGTCTTGTGGATACAGCGACAACCAAAACGCATTGTTCTCACTGAGGAACTCTTCAGACACTCCATTAATGTGGTTAGAATAATGCCTCTTACAGTGGCTCTTGAGGTCAAGGACGCGCTTGAATGTCCGCTCCTCGTGGTAGCACCATGGGCAGATAACCACTAGTCGTCCGTGTGGTGCTGGAATCATGTGGTTTTTCAGCTCTCTCTTGCTACTGAATGTTTTGCTGCATAGCCAACAAGTCTCCACCATTCTGCAAAGAGACAAAAATAATTCGTTGTTGGTTGCTGAAATTATTCTTTCTTCCGGCATAGATTATAGCTATATCAATCACAGGTTTGGAAGGGAGGTTGGGGATGAAAGGACTAATCAGGTTCTACACGGTACATAAAGGTAATAATGCTATGTATTTCTGATTCCATCCATATTAACTCTGCTGACATGGAATATGCTCAGTTCATTAGTTCATGTCAGGTCAGTGGTATAAGCAGGTACTTAGTTTGTGTTTTGACCCTTTCTTTCTCATTAGTCGTGTCCAAACAAGGATTATCTTGTATGCTTTTTTGAACTCATTTCACTCAACATGGGAGGGAACATGGTTGATCAGGCCAAATCCCTTACCATCTTATACTATAGGATTCATCTTTGCTTTGACTTGGCCAATCCTGGATCACCATCTATCAGACTTATATAGCTCAAACTTCATAACACATCTAAGGTCTGCCAGCTTCTATCCACAGTCATAAAATCTGACATGGCCCATCCCGGATCACCATCTGTCAGTAAAGGCTCACTATAGTACTCATCAATTATCATTGGAGACATATATACTATTCCTTGAAGGTTACCACTGAAGGTTCATATACTTCTGTACTGAAAGGAAAAGGACTACGTACCCCACATCCTATAGCTATAGCATAGCATAGATAGATAGATAGATAGATAGATAGATAGATATAAATAAAAAAACATCTTTATGAAGAATTCAAATGTCTATAACTCTCATATGCAAAGATGACTCTAACTTTGAAGGTTTACTCGTCTTTAGTAAACCAAGTAGGTGGGTTTCTACCCTAGTAAGGCAGGAGTCTGTCAATATGGTATACTTTGGAGAGCTGTTTTGGTGACCTCTTAATAAGGTAAGTAACATCGTCAATCTTCTTGACAACAACAAATGGTCCTTAACATTTTGAGGTATGTTTATGGCATACGCCAACTCTTTTGGATACATCGTAGATCCAAACTGGCTGTCCTGCTGTAAAGGAACGTTTCTTTGCATGCAAGTCATAATGCCTTTTCTGATAATCAGAGTTCTTTCTAAGATATTGTCGAGCAATATTATGGGCGTTCTCCATGTTGCTGCGCAGTCGTTCCAGATAATTGTCTGGGTCTACTTTATCATGAATTGAGATGGGTATGGTCTCCCTACAACTGCTTCCATTGGTAAGGTGATGTTTCCTCCCAACATCATCATATTTGGGGTTTTTGCTGTTGTGGAATTTATTGAAGCTCGATAGGCCATCATGACTTGGGACAGGTAAGTATCCCAATGCTTTTGATCATTTTCAGCATACATGGTCAGCATTTCTTGTAAGGTCCTATTAAATCTCTCAACTGTTCCATTGGCCTGTGGTCTCATACTAGTAGTTCTTGTTTGATCTATTTTCAGAAAGTCACACATTTCTTGAAATATCTTTGACTGGAAGTCTTGACCTTGATCTGTCAAGATCTGTAATGGTGTGCCAAAACGACATACAAATTCATTTACAAATGTTTTAATAATGGTGCTGGACTCTTGGTCTGGAATGGGGAAAGCCTCGCTCCACTTGGTAAAGCAGTCACAAACAACCAGGATAAACCTTTTGCCACTTTCAGTCAGAGGAAGGGGTCCCAGTACATCTAGAGCAACCTTTTCCATGGGCTCGCCAACTATGTATTGTCCTAAAGGAGCGTTATTGATCTTTCTGGATGGCTTTCTAGCTGCGCACTTATCACAAGTACGACAGTAGTCCATGACAAACTCTTTCACACCTGGCCAGTAAAAGGACTGCTTTATTCGTTCTAGGGTCTTTTTAGCACCTAAATGCCCTGCAGTTGGTACATCATGAAAGTACTTTAGGACATCTAGCCTTCGTTTACTTGGAACTGCCAGTTGAAGTGTGGGTTGATTCTCATCATTTGCAAAGAATTTACGGTAAA
Source organism: Megalonaias nervosa (assembly GCA_016617855.1). Taxonomy (NCBI): domain Eukaryota; kingdom Metazoa; phylum Mollusca; class Bivalvia; order Unionida; family Unionidae; genus Megalonaias; species Megalonaias nervosa. The sequence continues at coordinate 36,521 of JAECUM010027813.1, read as the reverse complement.
GCATGCCCTTAATGACTGTTAATCTGTCCCATTGTCGCCAGAGTGTTTTTAGTGTTGATGTTTTGTCAGATATGGCATCCCACTTTGGTTTTCCAGACTTGCCCTCAATAGCAATTAGTATAGCAGAAATGTCTTGATCTTCTAATTGAAGATTACGTATGATGTCAGGTGTCCAACCTTCAGGTACTGCTTGGCTTTGTGTAAGATCATTGCCTTGGACAGCATCTTGACTCCGTGTTAACACCCTTACCAAATCGATGTGGATGATTTGGTCTGCACGTTGTGGAGCTTCACAGTCTTCATCATTATTACCTTCAAGATTACCTTGTTCTTGTTTCTGACAAACACGACACGGCCTTCTAGACAAAGCATCAGCATTTGAGTGTTGTCGTCCAGCTCTATGCACTACTTTAAAATTGTAGGTGTCAAGCTCTTGAAGCCACCTAGCAACCTGGCCAGTTGGTTTCATGAGGTTTCTTATCCAACTCACTGCAACATTGTCTGTTCTAAGCAAAATTTTTTGTCCATATAGATAGGAATGAAATATTTTCAGTGCTGTGATAACGGCCAGAAGTTCCTTTCTTGTAGTGCAATACGACTGTTAATGGAAGTTCATGGCTTTACTCATGTACGCGATGACACGTTCTGCGCCTTCCTGCATCTGTGAGAGCACTGCACCCACAGCTTTATCACTTGCATCGGTATCCAGTATGAATCCTATGCCAGGGATGGGGTAAGCCAGCAACGGTGAGGAGATCAGGGCTTGTTTCAGATTATCAAATGCTGATTAACATTCCTCAGTCCAGACGAAGTGAGCGCCTTTGTCGTATACTTTATGTAGTGGTCTTGCAATGTGCGCAAATCCCTTCACAAAGCGCCTGTAATATGAACAGAGTCCCAGGAAACTACGGACTTCCCTTGCATTTATTGGGACAGGCCAGTCTTGCACAGACACAATCTTCTCGGGATCAGTGGACACACCCTCTTCAGAAACGACATGACCCAGAAATTTTATTTGCTTCTGGAAAAATATGCATTTGGATAGTTTTAGTTTCAGATTTGCATCTTGAAGTCTCTTGAAGATGTTCTCCAATCTGTCAAGACCCTGTTCAAAGGTAGTGCTTGGTGAGATTATGTCATCCATATATACTAGACATTCTATCCACTGAAGGCCTCGTAGAATGTTTTCCATCAAACGCTGAAATGTACTGGGGGAATTGCAAAGGCCAAAGGGCATTACAGTAAATTGGTACAGCCCTAAACTTGTCGCAAAAGCAGTTTTCTCTTTATCGTTAGGAGACATCTCCACCTGCCTGAAGTCAGAGTTCAAGTCCATGGAGCAAAACCATTTGGCACTAGACAACGCATCCAAACATTCATCAACTCTTGGAAGTGGGTATGCGTCCTTAACCGTTACATCATTGAGTTTGCGACAGTCTGCAAAATCTTATGCTACCATCCTTCTTAGTTACTAGAACTACTGGTGATGCCCAAGCACTATTAGAAGGCTCTATGACCCTGCGATCTAGCATCTTCTGAATTTCTTCTTGCTCTACTGCGCGTTTTCCAATTGGTTGCCGTCGTGGCGGCTGCCGTATAGGAATGGAATGACCCATATTGATGCAATGTTGCACTCTATCCGTCCGACCAAGCTCAGCTGATGACTTTGCAAATACAGACTAGTATCTTATGAGCAATGTTTCGAGGGCTTCTTTTTGTAGGTAATCAAGGTGAACCGAACTCCTTTTAAAGAGATCTTTTAGGTACTCTGGTAGCTTGTCTTCACACATCTCAGACACATTTTTCTTTGTTTGTATTAATACTGGCAACACTTTCAGAGTGGGATACATCTTCATACGGCTCGCACACACCAATAGGTAAGTTTGCATACAGCGTAACATCAGCATCACTGCAATTCACAAAGTTTACAACCATTTCCATGGCTTGAGTATCACTCACACCGGGAACCATACTGCACTGGATTTCTTTGTGAAATATTGGCTCCACATATCCAAACTTTGTCATGTGCTCTGACCAAGGTATGCTTACTGGTAGCCACAATGCAGAGTTAGCAGGTACTATTGTAGTTTTTCGTACTTGTATTCTGGATGTGACATGCGCTTTACCTCCCATCCAACATCTTATGTCAATCTTGTCTATGTGAAGCAAGAATTGTTTGTAATTGATTTGTTCACATAGTTTAATAAAAAGTCCTGACCGAGGATAACATCTTGACTCACATCACAGATTATAACTTTTTGTGCAAGGGATATCCCACTAAAATGAATGTCAATGTTTATGGATCCATAGGTGTGAATTTCATTTCCATTAACATCATTTACCTTTGTTTCAAATGATGTAAGCATATACTTATCTTCTCCACGCAGTTTTTGATATGTGCTGTATGAAAGAAGGGATGCTGTAGAGCCACTATCAATGAGGAAAATGACTTTAGTTCCATCAACCATGCCATTTGTATAAGATCCGTTGTCCCATTGACTGCTGCTCTCCCCAATGTGTCCTGTTCTGACCTTTTGTTTTTCTTGTGCTACGGAAGTTTTTGGCCTATTACTACCCGCTGACCCTAGGCCTATTGAATCAACGGTTTGTCGTTTCCCTGGTTATATGTTGAAGATGAGCTCTCCTTTCCTTGACTTGAAGCTTTGTTCTTTCCCTCGTCATGTCCAGGTGCAGTGCGACTTTTACATTGCATGAAGGTGGGACAGTTTCTGAAGAAGTGGTCTGGGGAGTTGCATACAAAACACGTTCTCTTCTTCTCATTTCTTGGTGCAGGTTTGTTCTGTATTTGGTTTCTCCAATCTTTTACATTGTTCAAAGGAGTACTTCCTTTTTCTAACAATTCTAGTCGCTTTTCAATTCTTTGCCGCATAGCCCCAATTCTGCCATTGTCATTAGAACCTTGGTGCTCCATTTCATTGAACCCAACTGCTCTAACATTTGCCTTTTTCTTGTCATATTTATCCCCCAGTATTGTTTCATATCTCTCGACAACATCTACGGCATCAGCTACTGTCTCACAGTTTTTATCAATACATCGACACTTCATTTCAGTTGGTAATATCTTATAAAACTGGTTCAGGGCAAGAGTTTCCTGTGCTTTAGAGTCTAAATTGCAATAGGCTTTCTGCGCCATCTGCCTAATGTCATCTCCCAGTGCTGCAATAGGTTCACCAGGTTGTCGTTTTCTCATTTCAAGCTTTGCCAACCACCTGTTTTGATGTCTAGAGCTGCCAAATCTTTGACTAAGTCTAGCAACAAGGGTGTCGTAGGATCGTTTTTCCTCATTTGTCAAACTCATATAATAGGTTCTAGCTTGACCCCGCAAACTGGCAGCAAGAAAGAGAACATTGTCCCGTTTTGTCCAGTTGCACAGCTCTGCACAATTTTCAATGTGGGATATGTACTCTTCCCAGCATTCTTTACCGTTAAATGGCTCAGGCTTTAAAGTAGGGCCATATTTTGGGAACAATCGGATGGGAATAGTACCAGCATTATTGCCCTCACGTCTCGGGTAATTGGAGTGATTTTGGTTCTGTCCCGTATATATTATCTCTTCTTCATCACTGTGAATTTGACTTGAACCATGCTCGTCACATTGACATTGATCATCATCGATTACATGACCATGAATTTTGTCGTCTCTATTCAGGCAAAACTGGATTTCAGGATCTGTTGACTCAGACATTGTATGCGTGCCTGTCAACAGGAATATCTGCTTTCCACTTGTTTGTTGTTTTTTTTTCTCACTATTTTGACCACCACACTTGACAAAAAAAATCAGGGGGGAGGTGGGAGGGTTCGTATCCTGGGATGGATTTCAACTTGATTTTTGAAATCCCACTTATGACACCAAATTGTTAGGCCCTTTTTGGTCATTAAGGGTGCTACATATATTTGTACATAGGAACAAAGAGTGATATGTTAGAAAAGGTCAAACGTTTGGGGTTGGGGCGATGGAAGAGGGGTTATATCATCAACATAAAATTGAGAACAACTTGACAATGTTTAATGAATTGTAAAATTAAATAAATAAATAAATAAATAAGAGCTATAGTTATTGTGTACAACCAAATTATGCAATTCTAATATAACAGACTGGAGGGGGGAGGGAGGCTGCCAAGTGTGGTGTGCGACAACTGTTACAATATGTTTTTGTTGGAATGAATCTATTATTCTTGTTTATTTGATATTGTAATGTGCTATTTTTAAAGATCCAAAATGTACATACTCGACACCTTGCTTTTTTCTGTCACTTTGAATTTTGGCGCCGACTGTACTCATCAGTTGTCTGACCAACAATGACAGCGCTCCCCTATTTATAACCTTCCCCAAACACCACATGAGACAATTCAACCAATTGCTGAATGCACGGCATCCCATGTAACCAATCAGTGTCTTGTATGGTGTGCCGTGTATTGCATTGTAAACAATACAGTTTTACATGGTATACAATGTCAACATTACAAATACATAAATTACATGACAATAAGTATTTGAATATGGTAGGGCTTGTTTATGAAACGAATAAGAACATTTTATGAGCTCAAGTTTATATGAAATTAAACTTTATGATGATAACTTAAATCTTGAATAATTGAATCGATTCATGTAGACGCGGGTTCTGCACTTGATGCAGACGACCAATATTGTCACATCAAAACATGAATTGCATACATCGATACAACGGTATTGCAACGATGTTATCACTAAACCATGCAAATTACTTTCTTATCAGTACCCTACTATTATTAGAGAGAATAATTGCAAATGCGAAAGTATAGAATCTCTAAATACGAAACTCTCATGCTAATCCAAAATGGCGGACATCGTGATACAAGGATATATATGGACTTTTCTCGTCATGATTTTGTGGGTATTTTACATAAATTACAAATAGTAATAGCATAAGAGCATAATAATTGTAGCAGATAAGCTAAACAGTACACTCTGAAAACTTTATGACAGACTTTCAAAGACTGGCATGAAGGCATTCATTTACTTTTGTTTGCTGTTAGGGAGTCCGTTCAAGAATCTTTAGGATTTATTCCCTTTGAACTATTTTTCGGACATACTGTGCGTGGGCTATTGAAGTTGTTGTAAGAGAAACTTCTTTCTCATGCAGATACTGAGCTCAATCTTCTTGATTATGTTTCTGGTTTTAAGAATAAGTTGTCAAATGCGAGTGAGGTCGCATGAGCAAATCTGCACTCTACTCAGTCCAGAATGAAATCAAAATATGATAAAAACTCAAGGGATAGGAGTTTTCAGCTTGGTGATAAAGTTCTAGCTCTCTTGCCCATTCCACAAAATGCCCTTCAGGCCAAGTATTATAGTCCATACACGGTTGAAAAGAAAGTAAATGATTTAAATTACATCATAAATACTCCTGGTAGGCGAAAACAAAAACAACTTTGCCACATTAACATGTTAAAGGAGAATATTGAAAGAGATAGCCAAGTAAATCATGCAATTAATTTAGTTGTACCTGTCCCACATTCTGAGGATTTAAGTGAAGAAATTCAATTGGACACTGTTGATCTTGGAGCAACAAATCTTCGGAATTCGGAAATTATGAAAAATCTGGACCAGAAACTTCTACATTTGCAACAACAAGAAAGGAATGAACTTAAACAGTTATTATTTGAATATGAGCACTTGTTTCCAGATATTCCTACGAGGACAAACACAATTTTTCATGACGTTGAAATTGTAGATTCAAAACCTGTGAAACAACACCCATACAGGATGAACCCTCTCAAACAGGAATACTTGAAAAAGGAAATTCAGTATTTGCTGGAGAACGATTTCATAGAGCCTAGTAAAAGTGATTGGAGTTCACCATGTATACTTGTTCCGAATCCGGATAAAACTTTCCGTATGTGCACTGATTATAGGAAGGTGAGCAGTGTGACAAAATCAGATCATTTTCACTACCAAGAATCGATGATTGTATTGATAAAATTGGAAATGCCAAGTACGTCACCAAATTTGACCTTCTGAAAGGATTTTGGCAAATTCCACTAACGGAAAGAGCGAAAGAAATTTCGGCATTTGTGACTCCAGATGGACTCTATCAATATAAAGTGATGCCGTTCGGGATGAAGGGTTCCCCAAGTACCTTTCAACGTTTGATGAATATGATTACCTCTGGTCTAGAAAATTGTGATGCTTACATCGATGATGTCATCATCTACAATGACATCTGGAAAGAACATCTAGCCACGATTCGGAAATTCTTTGACAGACTCACTGATGCAAATTTGACAATCAATTTATCTAAAAGTGAGTTTTGCCGTGCTTGTGTAACTTTTATAGGACATATTGTGGGACATGGACAAGTTAAACCTATAGATGCTAAGGTCAAGGCTATCTCTGATTTCCCTGTGTGTATCAGTAAAAAGCAGCTGATGCGATATTTGGGTATGGCCGGAGAGTATCGAAAGTTTTGTTCCAATTTTTCTAATATTGCTGAACCCCTGACAAACTTGTTGAGTAAGAAAAAGAAGTTTCTTTGGACTGAAAAATGTCAGGAGGCTTTTGATAGATTAAAAGCCATTCTCAAAAGTGCGCCGGTTCTCACAGCTCCAAATTTCAATCAATCGTTTAAATTTTCTGTGGGTGCAAGTGATGTTGGGGTTGGAGCAGTATTGATTCAAGAAGATAGAAATGGTGTTGATCACCCAGTGTGCTATTTCTCTAAGAAATTAAATAAGCACCAAAGAAATTACTCACCAATCGAGAAGGAATGTTTGGCTTTAATATTGGCATTTCAGCATTTTGAAGTTTACATTAGCTCAGCTCCTTCTCCAGTTGTTGTGTTTAGTGATCACAACCCCATCACTTTCATCGACAAGATGAAAAATAAAAATCAAAGATTATTAAGGTGGAGTTTGTTTATGCAAGAGTATAATCTTAACATGAGGCACATCAAAGGAAAAGACAATTTGATTGCAGATGCTCTTTCCCGTGTATAGAAATATTATTTCAGGTACATTTTTATATAATTCATAAGACTTTTCTTATGTAATTTTGTTTTACCTCATGTATAATTTACATATGGTAAAAAGAAAGCTTTATTATATAAATCTTTCTTTTTCTTTACGGGGGGAAGCGTTACGTATATGTAATTAAATTGCTTGTGTGTTAGTTTTAAATTCTTTTTTATTTTAATTTTGTTTCATTACATTTTGTTGTAATGATTATTGTCACGGGATTCGATATTTTTTAGTAAATTTAGTTTGTATGGAACGTGAAAGCTATTACATTAGCACTATGTTTAACTCACTTTGGTTCATAGATTTTGTAAACATCGAGCGATAGCGATTGGCTATTTTCAAGGTCATTTCGGCCATAATGTTAGCTGGACTGTAAACAGTCTTTCTTTATATACATATATTTATTTTCAGTGTGAAAATTTGGTTCTAAGATGGCTATTCTTGCATACGTGATAAATGACATTTTTTATTGCGATGTTCAAATTAGTAAATCACGTAGCCTATCACGTGAAGAACAATGTGATCTAAAATCACGGTTTTAAACAGACGCTGTCTAGTAGATTTAGTCAGTCGTATGTCCACACCTTGAAGGTACAAAGTGTTTATATTGTTGAAGCCAGATTGTTTTTGAAGTTCATCTATTTTTTGGATTTAATAATTTATTCTCTAGAAAGCTAAACAAATGCTTAATATTTATAAAAGTTCTGGGACAAAGAAATTCAGTGGAAATTTATTCTGGAGTTTAAAGGAAACATTATAAACTGTGATTCAATCGAGGATCTGTTACCATCAGTCCAGACATCTGACGTCATCGCCTCCATATTGGAATTTCATCGAGATTCGAACCCGGATTCTATTAGAACTGTTTAGTGATAGGACTTATATTTTTCAATCTTAGGATTAAATTTTGGATTATATTCACAAACCGCAAGTCCTATTTCCAATTTTTACATCATCTTCTAGGGAAATAAATTATTTTGTTAAAATATACAAAGCTTGTTGGCTTCACTCTTGTACGAGCCTACACGTAACAATTGTCATTGATTTCCTTCCACGGAATATGTTGTATCACGAATGATAAAGGTCGTGGCATGGTAGTGAGGGCTTTTTTTTACCTCTTTTTGTCGGAGGCAATAATTATACTTTCTGCACAGAGATGATCGTACTCCAGTGGCGAATCTAAATTGTTTAGTCACTAACTTGCACATCACACACGATTCAGAAGTGTACTTTTGAACTAAGTTTACATTGTGTAAAAGATTTTGGTAACCCTCTAACTCTTCTTCTGGAATTCGTTGCAGTAAATCTACCTTGTAGTGAAAAAGTCAGCAACAAACCAATCCTTCTCGCCCACGAGTAGTTGATCAATGTCTGACCACTGGAACCCTTTCATCAGAATCAATTCTCTTATCGCATTTTGGTAACAGTGGTTTAAACATTGGTGACGTAACGGATGCAACTGTTCTTTGCATTTCACTTGTATTTTGACCAATTCTCGGTAATTGCGTTCTCCCAACTCCATAGCCAAGCCACGAATGTTCTCTTGTAAAGTATTCATGACCATTTCAGTCAAACACTTCTCCTAGAGCGAAAGTGACGGATGTAGTAAGTAATTTCTGGCCACTGCCATTCTAGGAAACGGTCAAGAATGTCATTAAAATCTTCTAATCTAAATGGTCTAAAGCGGAATATTCGGAAGAACGTACACTTGATCCAGAGAAATCTGACTTGTTTGTTGACTTTTGTCAATTTCTTCTTGTGAATTTCTCGACATGAAAGTTCCTCTGTCACCAATTGAGATTTTGCTCTGACAAGTCCCTGCCAAATTTCCTTGTAGATCTTCTCTTGCAATTCGATTGGTAATCTTTGAATATTATTTTTTAAATGGGGTTTAAATACTTGTCTAGGTGTTGTCCAACGTTTGACTCCTAGCCAAGCTGGTTTCTTAAACGACATGGTATGCCACTTCAATGACGAGGTCCCACTAAAGGTAGGTAGTGACAATCCGGAGACCATCGTGAAGTGACACACCGCAAAAAAGCACATGACTTTATCCCCTTCGCCCAAGTAGATAAATCAGGCTCTGGCTAATTCTTCGGGGATAGGGTCTCGCAGATATTTTGGCCATTTCCCTCGGAAGGTTTGGAATCGACTTTCAAAGTCGCAGTATTCAGGCAATCGCACAGGGAACGAATATTCGTCTTTCACAGGTTCATTTCGATGAGGTTACGATGAACTATGCAGGAGTTTGCTCAATTTTGGATGACATCCGTAGGGTGGTAGCCACATGGTTTCATAATGATGACATCCACCATGAAAACCAGTAAAGTGAAAAGGTGTACGACGACGAGTGGTATCGCTTTCGCATCCGTAAGGTTTGACACGTACAGCATCACTTTCCATGTTAGGTGTAGTGGTAGTCATAGCAAAGTTCCCATGATGTGATACTGAATCGCAAGGTACAGCATCGCACTCCACTTGAGAATCACCGAACTTGAATTGTGCCTGTCTGAACTTCATTTGTGCTTCTATGAAAGGATTCATCTTTCTCCCTTGGTCTTGGTAGTCACAATGAACTATCGGTCTTGGACGTTGTCTCTTTTTATACTAGTCGTAATGAAGTCTCGAGCTTGTACATCGTTCCTTTTTTATGCCTAGTTTTGGAAGTCTTCCTTTTTTTGTTCCTGGACGACGGTGCTACCTTCTCTAAGGTACCGTCATATCTGAACCGTAGTGTGATGGGTGGAAAGGCCATAGAAAGGTAAAGACAGTGCGGAGACAATCGAGTATGTTCCATTCTGAATCTTTATAGATAGATCGATCCATACGCAACCTCAGACCACAACTGAAACACTGTACTTCGTATCCCAATCCAGTCTCAAGTCCCAAGTAGACAAATCTTCTTCTAGCTAAACCATTCGCAGTAAGTAATCCTTCTCTGTCCGTTGGCCATTTTTGAAACGTTTCCAATCGACTGGAACAATTGCAATAGTCAGGCAAGAAGACCGGAAAATGGTATGATTTGAACTTGGAGTTTTCAGCGGGTCTCTCACTCGAGTCTTGCTGTGTCGAAGTCATCCTTCTTGTTGGTGGCTATCGTCTTGGAACCATTTTTTTAAACCAGCGTGTCCGTTAGGAAAAGTAGAGTGATTGGGAAGCCAAACTCACTCTCGGTACACGATTTGATACACTTTTTCCAAGGATCGACTGACGATTTGGTGTGTGGATAAACGTACAGTCTTGTGAGGCTAGTAGGTGGTCACTTTAAAGTTTCCATCCTCTCCAGACTGCAAGGCTTTTTTTCAACACGCCAAAGTTCACCACTTGACTGGTGCGATAATTGAGAATCAATCCTTTCACTTTACACTCCGTGTGCACTTCTTGTGGGCTTCGGTATTCGTAGCCGTGATTTTTAGGACCGCCACTAGCAAAACTTAGAATCTTGTTGTTGGGGTGCGCATCTGTCCAGGCTCCTAAACGGTCTTCTTCGATGACATAGTGACAGTGACCCAGGCGATCGATGTAGATGCAACTGTCCGTGTCAAAGTAAGCATACGATCTCCTAAAAGTTCCAAAGCTTCGTACAGTTTTAAGCGAACATGGGCTGTCACGTAAGCCGCAATGATGACATTTCCAAATTCGTCGGCTTCTACAAAAGTCCAGTTCTTCTTCGTAATTGACTAAGATCAAGTCCTCACGAACGACGTCCACGTGTTTCATGTATTTGGTTTTGTTGTGAACAATCTGGAAGTAGCGGGAAGGTTCTGTCAAATACTCCGTCTTGGGTAAACACGGTCGTTGTGCCATTTTGCCCCACAAGCAATTAACATCACTTTTGGCAAACGATCGCCTTCCTTGGTTTTTCTCGATGTGGTCTAAAGTGATGCCTTCTTGCTCCCAGTATTTCTCTTTGAATTTCTCTTGGTCTTCGGGAGTCTGGCACCAGGAAGGATAGTCACTGGCTTCTTGCTTCAGTTTCAAAAAGGCCTTCACGTAGTCTGCGAAAATGCCTTTCTGAGTCTCGTCACCCTTGTGGTATTTTTCTGTCTTGGGAAAGTGGTAAATTTCGTACACTTCTAACAGTTGGTATCCCAGGTCCAGAGCAATTTCACGCTGACCCACGTTCCTGTCAAGGCGCGTCCTTCTGGGTGTGCTGACAAGGTCGGTCTTGGTTACACGTTTCGGCACAAATACGACACAAGCGAAACATCAGTTTTCCTTGGCAATGATCTGGTAAAACGGGATGGTACAAGTTCATGGGAGGCAAGACTTTGCATTTGATCAATCCTTCGTATTGTCAAATGTTGTCCAGGTCAATGTGTTCCGTCAGCAATTGCGGGTGCCCTGTGGGAAAGTGACAATATTTGCACACGTAAGGATATAGCGAACACACGTCCAAGTATGTGATTTCTTCTCCTTTCTCCTCATCGGCTTGGGACAGTAAACAGGTGGCATTCGTCCGTCCTCCGTACAAGATGTCCCTCGGGTTCAGTGGGTCCACCAGTTTGTAACTTTCTACGATTCGTTTAAACTCGGGATCGGTTTTCAATCGGTGATCGTACTCGTGTTCCCACATTTCCACCACTTGGTATCCTTGCTATTCTAACTTCAATTGCCGCTGATAAGTAGCCTGGTACAATTCTTCCATGGTCCGTTGTAAAAACTGATTTTAGTGCCACGTTGAGGGTAACAGATGGGACATCCGTGAAATAAGCACCCGTTAAACTCGTACACGATCTTGGGGTTTTCTAATTCCCAGCCATCCACCGAAGACGTTCCGATGGTCTTTTCGCCTCCTCCGTTGCGAGCGTGTTGGATCCATTTGTCTTCCTTGTCGCACAAGTAATGTAACCAGCGTAGGGCTTTTACCGAGTATTGACGGTAGACAAAGTTCGTCGTTTGAGAACTTATGACAGCCAGGGTGTTTTCGGGCATGAATCATTGGCGGTACACTAATGAACACACTTTGTAAATGGTGCTGGCTTCTTTCAAAGGGTCAATCCCTCCGTGCTCCATGAATAATTCTCGAAATTTTCCACAGCAACGCCGTAAAATGTCCACGTCGGACTACAATACTTTAGCATTTCTTCCTGAAAGGCAAAGGGGTCCGAGGCGAGAGTCTGGTACCAAGCGTAGAAAGCTTCTCGTTGTTCGGTGAGCATGTTGTCGGGGTCAGGCAAATGGGGTAGAAGGGCGTGTTGATTGGCTTCGGTATTGAAAAAGTGCAGAAAATGGCCTTTGACCATTTCTGTCATTCCAAACGTTTTAGGCATTCGACTCAAAGGCATGGCCATGTAACTCATCGAATCTTTAAACTGCACTTGTCCCACTTGCATGGAAATGATTTTGGCTCCGTTCAAAGTCACTTTAGGACGTTCGGTACTTTGTTCCGTATAGTATCTCAAAAGAAACTGTCCATTGCATCCAGAGAAATTGTGAGCCATCACCGAGGCATAGCGATGACAATATCCGTAACGTTCGATCACCTCTTGGCTCCACGTCTCGTCGATGGAGTTTAAGATCTATTGGGCGAAATCGGCCAGCGTGTTCGATCCGCGAAAGATTTTTTCAGGTCCTCCAGGAATCGCTGCAGTGAGGGCAATGATTAAACATAGGCTCTTAGATGCACTTGTCGCACGCTCGGTGAGCCACGCAGAAATTAGGAATGTGAATGCCAGTCTCTTGTATGCATTCGAAATCGAAAAAGATGAAATCCGATTTCTTCTGTTCATCTTCCTTTTCATGTTTGGAATGGTATTTTTGAATGTAGCATTCGTGTTCCAAGTCCGCGATTTGGTGACAAATATGACATCGTTTCCTTCCTGAACATACGTGAGCCTTGGTATTATTGGTACGTATCACTTGTCCACAAGTTGGGCACAATCTCAGCAGATGACAAGCACTTTTCTGCTGTGAACCTTGCGTTTTCAGATGTTGTTGGTAACCTGTCGGACTGACAAAAGTGCGCTGACAAGCTGGGCAATGCACTCGTTCTCGTCCTTCGTCCAGACAAAGTTTAGAGGCCAAACATCCCTCACATTTCGATCCACAATGCTTCTGTTGTTGTCGATTGTTATAGCCATGGTCACATTTCTCACAGTAATAACCGTATCCCAGGAATGCAGTGATACTGGTAATGGCATCGAAATGTTCATCGTGATGATAGACGTGAATGTATTTTCCGTCTTTGAAATTTTTGCCTCGAAACAATAGAGATCCGCACACTTCTTGAGGGTGTACTTTCAATGTGTAGCGTAGAGCCTGGATATCTTGCAATTATTGCATTTCAGGAATGCCACAGCGTGTGTCTTTGGATATCCCAGCTTGTTGTAACAGGAGTTCTGCTTCTCTTCGTTGTTTGGCTCGGTCCGATTGTTGAATAGTTTTCCAGGCTTTTTTCCATTCTACCGTGTCGTTCTTGTCGGCACACGTTCGTCCCACCACGATGGCACTGGCTAAACACATCTTGTCTTGAGGGTTGTTAATTTGAACGTGGCTGCGCTTGACGCTGCAAAGGTTGTCCACCATTAATACTTTTTTGCGCTGTCCGGTCCCTTGGGGAAGAGACACGTGGGTCATGACCAGGCTTTTCCGTCAGTGATGTGAAACTTGCCGTTGGATTGTTGCACGTGTTGAATCTTGTCGATGACTTTGGAAGGTGTCAATTATGCTGAGCTGCTAAACTCTATCCAAACGGGGGACTTCAAACTGTCGTGATGAATGGATAGTCTCAAGCGGTCGTCTTCTTTGGCTTCACATTGCTGTTTCAGTGTGGTTAAGAAAGAATCCCACACATCGGTGATGAACCCCTCTTCTTTCTCCAGCGGTACGTCGGACTTGAAATCTTTAAACTTCACCGAGTACGTGTAGGCCGTGGTTCTAAATTTTCTTGTGGAGCGTTTGTCCGTCTCTCGAATGTAGTAGTACTTTTCAGGGTTTATTGGTGATGACGGACTTTGGCTGGGTGTAGAATCTCTGAGTCTGGATTGTGGTTCACTCATGTCATCTTCAAAATCGCTGGCATGAATTTGAGCCAAGACTTCATCTACTGTGCGAGGCGATAAGTCACGTTTCTGCCTCTTACTTTCTTCTCCTTCTTCACGAAATGATACGATCGTTTCATCTTGACTGCAAAATAAATTGAAATGACTACGTTTGAAACGCCATGGATACCTTTATATTCATATCAGGGTCAGTGTATATATAAAGGGCTAGTGCCTTCCCTCCAAGTATTCATATCACTCTCAAACCGACCAGCACGACGGAAAAGCCGACACAGATCGAACTTCTGATCAGAGCTTTGCGAGGTGTCATACGAAAGTTTTCTTCAGACAAGCCGACGCACTGCTCCCCTTCCTTTCGAGATAAAAGTCAAGATACTTGCTATATCTGTCAGAAGAAAGGGCATTGGGCTACAGAATGTCCAGACCGTCAAGAAAGCAAGACTAGTGTCAAAAGAGACAAAAGACAAGATACCTGTTATCATTGTCAAGAGAGAGGACATTGGTCTTCAGACTGCCCTAAGAAACAACCGGAGCAGGAAGAAGAAGAAGAGGTGCCGTCGGCAAATGAAGAACCCCGACACGTTCAGAAAGAGAGGAAAAGAAGACGAGAAAAAAGTGAGGAAGAAGAGGAGGAAAAACCCGTGAAAGTGAAGAAAATCAGAAAACAGAGAGAGTGAAAGAAAAAAAAAACACAGAAGAAGTCTGTGAACTTTTTTAAGTGTTGTGTTGTGTTGTGAATTGATTGTAAAATTTGTACCAGAATAGACCAGACAGAAAAAGCGTAAGTGTCTCCTGGTTTTGATTTTTTAGAATAAGGGCCTACACTCACGCACTCACACACATACATCATATGGTTTAAAAAAGGGATTTTGAGTTTTAATTAATTGAGGCAACATGAATAATATCTCTTTTCAAAAGAAATGGGTGACCCTGAAAAGGACCGTTGGGTGTTTGTTTTTTTTCTTCAAAAACGGTAAAAAAAAAAACCCCAAAAAACAAACAAACTCAGGAACGAGAAGCAATCAACTTTAACTGCCTTAAGCCTTTGCCACGGCCAAGGCCAACTTCTGGACCTGCTCCCGTCGATGATTGGGTAGAAATCACTAGGGTTGGTATCTCAGGTGGATTAACAGGGTTGGACTGTTTGGCTCGGGAAGGCCTTTTTCTCTTGGGTCGTAATAAAGAAGTCTGATACATTTGTTTCAGACTTCTTAACTCTGCCAAAATGTCAATGAGTACCGTTTCCATTTGACTTTCACTGTTCTCCTTCTCTCCTAGACCTTGTTTCTTCTCTGCTTCTTCTTCTTTCTGTCGTTTCCTTCTTGCCTCTTCTTCTTCTTGCTGTTGATGTGGAAGGAGAAAAGCTTGTTCTGCTTCTTTCTGCTGTTGTAAAAAT
Source organism: Megalonaias nervosa (assembly GCA_016617855.1). Classification (NCBI taxonomy): domain Eukaryota; kingdom Metazoa; phylum Mollusca; class Bivalvia; order Unionida; family Unionidae; genus Megalonaias; species Megalonaias nervosa. Next base: position 21,105 of record JAECUM010027813.1, on the reverse strand, counting down.
TTCTCCAATTCTTCTTTCTGTCTCTGTTTAAAATCCTCGATGTGTGGTAAAGATGGAGAAGGTGGCGAAGGTGCTGGTACCGGAACAAATTCTTGCGAAGAAAAGAGAAAATCCACTAAATCCCAATTCAAATTGACTTCTGGAGGAAGTAGCCCTGGGCTGACTTTGGTAACCGCTGCTATGCCATCGCTTCTCGTCTCCACGGCCGGTGCACCCCAATTCATTGTCTTCTTAATTTCCGCCGTGTTTCAAAAAACAATGTCGCATCGATTCACTGCGCACAGACGCTAGCGCACCTATATAGGGAATGTGACGTCACCTGTTGCTTTCTTCGGATTGGAAGACAGACCCAATTTTGTAACGCATGTTGGGATTGGTGAACAATCTCAATCCTTTTCTATCCGATCTTGCACTATAAATATATGCGGTTCACTTCATCCCCTCACCTGTTCTCGTCACAAGATGTGGACAAACGTTGAATCCTCTACTCTCGTATCGTCGATGTTGTTCCGTATGGACTTACCCATGTATGTTAAATCAGCATGGACAATCATCCGGATCTCCGAGACGAGCGTTTGGAAAAGAAGGACCTATGTGGAGAGACAAGGTCTGAAGCGAGTCCTCATCTACGGTCCAGAGGTTAGACGAAGTTTAAGAAAAAAAAGAAGATCAATGAGATGTCCTCTATGTTAACGAAATGGTGTTAACATAAAAAACAACGGCCCTTTTCAGGGCCACTTAATTTTTCTTGCCTAAAAAAAAATTAGTTGTGTAATTTATGTGTAATGGGTGAATTAATTGCCTCGAAAAGATTTACTCTTAGGTATGATAGATTGATGTTGATCAATCTATGGTTGTGTTGTATATTTCTCTGTCTCTAACGGTATATCCATGTCTCTGTCTCTATTGTGTTTTTTCCTACCTAGGGTAGCCACTTGCAACATTGTTGTCAGTGTTCCGTCCGATTGAGGTCAGCCACTTGCAACATTGTTGCAAGTGTCCAGTACTGTGACGTCATCCCACCTGTTCCATTCATATTGTCTCTATACAAAATTCCCTTGACGCCATATCGTCCCAGGGTTTTGATTTTGACGCTATAAATCTTGATGCCATATCGTCCCAGGGGGGTCTGTAATGTATTTTTCCCATTGACGATATATCGTCCCCCTTCACCACACACACACACACACACACACACACACACACACACACACACACACACACACAGGTTTTTATATATTGAACTTTACAAGTAGAAACAGTTTCTCTGTTGATCGGATTCCGAAAGATCAAAAAGGTCAAATGATGCACATGGAATGAAAAACAATGAAAATGAAGATCATCTTCACAAACACCAACAGATTTTGTAAACATTTGGCAACCGTAGAACCCTAGGTAGAAGTCAATAGATGGAACACCAAATATTTATAAAGTTGTATTTGATTCAATGCTTTGTTTTACCGCTTTTTAATTATACTTGTATTTTGTATTAATCTGAATTTTGTATCAATCTGGTACGTTGGTCTTATGTATTTATTCATGTATTGATTATACCTACCTCTGTTCCAATTCTGCCATTTTAGATTGCTTATTGCTGTATGTATTTTGACAAGGTTTACAATAGCTGCTAGTTCTGTAAAACTCATTGTCTCTTTCTATTTCGCGTCTGTGGCCAGTCTTGAAATCCGGATTTATGTGTGCAATTACATTTCAAATTAGTCTTAGCTACTTGTAAATAACATTGCAAATCATCCTTCCACTAAGATATTATCACATTTAAATTATTATGAAATAACTTTCCAAATGTCCTTGTAAATTAAATGGAGAAGACGAAAGGTAGAATTTAAAACAAGTTTTAAAAATTTTAAAAAATGTTAAGTTTAAAAGCTGCAAGTTTAAAAAATTAACAGGAATAGCTAAAACATCTGTAGTTAAAAGGAATGAAACAAGATCACAAAGCTTCAATAATACATATTATTTGTGTACTGTACTTTGTTCATTGGTCAACATATAAAATTGTTTTTGTTCATAATATTGATGAGATTAGAAACCATGTACAAAGCAAGTCGTTAGAGATCACGAAAATCCGACCCATGAAGTGCTTTACCTTTTTCATCTAAATAATAGCGTATCCGGCAGACGAATGTCGACTGTAACGAAAATTAACAATTCAACAATCACCATAAACTAAGCCCTTACGGTAGACTGCATCATGATTTTGAAAAGCTATTGATTTTTACAGCTGACCCACAGTCAAGCATAGATATTTAAAACATTGTATAGCATATCATTCCAGTTTGCCTTAGTTCACGTTTGACTACCAATAGCACATGGATTGTGACTCAATAACCAGAGTAGCATTTCTGAAAGAGAATGGCTATACCTTTTGCTTCAACATTTACTATGGACCTTTCTGCTCAGTAAACGAATACTAATGCACCAAAAACTTGAGAACAGTAACATCTCTATTTAAAAAAAAAAAGCAGGCTAAAGAAAAATAACGTAGCATCTGTAAAGCAGAACGGCCATTGAAAATCAGAAGTGCGTAGAATTTCTGAAGAAGAATGAGAAAATGGAAAACCAGATTCATCTTTATAGTTAATAAAACATATTGCAGATCAAAAGTCAAAGTTGCCTCATCCATCGCACGACTTTTATCATCAGATAAATGAGTAAAAAGACAATAAGCTTACCGACCTGGAGTGTCCGGCGAGGTGTTCTTTTCTGAAATACTATTATATCCCACACTACCGAATGACCATGACATTCATTTTCAACTGACAACAAAAAAATTATCGAGATTAAAAATGATTTCGTAAAAGAAAACATTGAACACTAAAGAAAGGATTTAGAAAATAATATAACGTAGCACATACGGTTTAAAACTGGATAGAAGGTGGCAGTGGCGGAGCAAGAAATTATTATCTCCCACCCGCAACGTAATTCGAGGCCCCCTCCCAATTAACATTTCAAATGGTTGTTTAATAGGAATTTTTCACCCCACCCCCAGTTTCAGAAGTTGGTGGATGCTATGCCGCTGGAATGTAGAATGGAAACATTTGCCGGTGTTATGGTAAAACACCTGCTGGACTCAGGTCACAATTATTACAAGAAGATGTAGTTCCAGTCTAATTTTAGAGAATTTTTTTCCTCTCTCATTTTGGTGATGAAACAAGAGGTAGATTTAGTCCATTGTTGGTATTGCTTTAAAGGTTATTGTATATTCTTTACGATGATTGTCCGTTTGTATTTTTGCGACAGTGCACAGTGAGTAATGAAGCATTGATGCTGATCCGGAAGTGAAATATGTGACCCATTGCACGCTGCTTTATTTATAGGGTTTGAGTCTCGAGCTCAGCTAATGTGGGTACATGAGAAAGCTTGCTAGTAGCTTCTTTAGAGTCGGTGGATTTTTCAGGGTTCTTCTTCACCAGTTATGCTGGCCGCCATGTATAGCCTATAATGTGCTGCAAATATCATTAAACCCCATAACAACAACAATCACTGATAATGCATAGCAATAATTGAAAACGAAGTCAATCTTGACGAGTTTATTGTAATCATTAACGTGTTAAGCAGATACAAAGAGACTAAAAAAATTCAATAAGTAATAAATAAACAACACAGAAAACCGAGATACAGAGAAATTCAAAGACAAATGATTCGCAAAGCTTTAGAATGGCATTCAGTTTTGGGAAAGCTAACGGCAAATGATTCAATTTAAAACCGAAAAACAATTTGAAGCTGTTTGAATTTCTCCCATACATATGCGTATGCTTATAAGTATAACGTATTCACTTCAGTAGTCATTATCGGGACTAATAAATAGCGAAACGTACGGCTACAATAATTGAAAAGTTGCACTGGAGTTCATCATAATTACCTCATCTACGGTGACACTGTTGTATGGTAACAATGTACTTAACATTGTAACTAACGATTTTATTACCTAACATGTTTTGTTGATGGTTACCAGATTACTCTGACGAACTTAAAAAACAACATCATGTACAACAAAAACAACAATAATGAAACAAAGACTGTTATAAACTCTTATGGGTTTACAACCTGAAGGTATACATTAATGAAGTCAAAGAAGGGATAAAAGTATTGATTTTGAATGTTTGAAACACAGCTCAATTAAAACTGCATACTGTATTTCACAAATTAGAGTTCTAAATTTGTATGATTCAATGACATCTACTGAATCAGAAACAGTTTGTGGAAGTTGTTAAACCAGAATGTGTGTTTACATATCTTCCTTGGAAATATCATATACTTTTGTGTTTTAAAGTAAATAAAGGCCTAACGGACATACAAAACGAGGTAAAAGCTGTCCAATCAAGTACGACTGAGTGACTTCATTTAAACGAATGGAGATATAAGTAGAAAAATGTAAATAATACCTATAAAAATCAGTAAAATCAAATTGTATTTTGCTTTTGATCAATTCATTATTCAGAATCAAATAAATCACAATACATTTATCTTCATGAGTATTATGGTAAAAAAAAATATGCGTATTTCGGCGTTTCTAGTTGCCCCAAAATTAGTACTGTAGCCTATTATATTTTAAAACAATAGTTTATAATTATTTTAAGATGAGTAAATGGCATGCTTGACATGTAGACTTTTACTGTAAATATTTATCAATAGAAAACTTGAATAATAAATATTCTACTTTGTAAGTGAAATTTCTTGTAGACTGAATATAGTTTACTCAGCATCTACAGAGACAGAATATAACATTGTGATTAAAACGACTCAGATTGCTGCCGGTTCCCATTTGCCATCCAAAGGCAAACGAGGCACTCAATGATGTCTGAGCAGTAAAATCGAAGCTCGTTAGGGTTCAATTTGCCCCCAGTCTAGAGACGTACATGCTTAAATATGCTTACCTGGGTTAGGCCTACATAAAGAAAATTCAGTTATATCTATAATATAATATTAAAAATGTTCGTAACTTGTTTGAATGATTACCTTTTTTTTTTTCTCGAGGAGATTGTAACCCTTTACGCTATTATGTTTATGAACCATTTTTCCTTTTCATATGTTTGATTCATACATTTTTGTGTGAAACTGAGTTACCCCATAGCTATTGCAAAGCCAAATGAGCGCTTTATTCTCTTAGCCTGCTTTTCACAACAAATTTTTTTTTGTCATACATCAATGAAGGGTGTTTGATAAACTTGCTGAATTGAATTTATTATTGAAAAATTTATGTGTCTAACTGGAAATGTGGTTTTGTTATATAAGCAGAGAAACAATGTCATAACTCTACGACAAATCGATAGGCCTAACACTCTTGAAAAAAATTCATCTCAACATAAAGAACTCACGGTACTAATCCAGTTCCCATAGTAACCTATGCAAACACCATGATATTAAAAATTCAATAACTTAAAATTTCTGAGTGCCCATGATCGAACCTATATTTATCAGTATAGATGAAACCTGGATGTCAGCTTCTTTGTAGAGGAAAGGATATGAGCCGCGACATTTTCTGGACAAGCATGTGTTTGAAACATGTGCTTTCAATTCTGCACCAAAGAGTCCGGTGCTAATTTTAGTAATGAGTGTTCCAAACTCAAGACTGTTAAAGGACTGGAATTCCATCAATAAAAAATGTCTCTATTTTTTTTCACTTACAACTAGGATAAACTCTCAAAAGATTCTTTTTCCTGAAACATTAACTTACATTATTAACCAATCCTGGCATATATACTCTATTTTATGTTCACCCATTTCCAGGCTGGTTCCCATTTTTTCCATACAATTAGTACTGTTTTCCTATACGCGAAGTAAACTAAATATGGCGGCATTGGTTTCATGGTTTTGGAGTGAAAAATTTTGGTTTCCCCATAGTTTATCGTGGGAAGACCTAAAAAACCATGAAAATTCAGATGTTAGACTACCGCAGCTTAATGACATGCATTGGTCAATCGTTGTTGGCGTAGTTTTTCTCGTTGTACGCTATTTATATGAAAAGTGAGTGTTCGTTAGTAATGTAATGTATTTCCGATGTGTTTACACAGGCATCTTTTGACTAAAGTAATATAATCTCTTTCAGTTGCATTTTTTATATTTAATAAGCCTGACAAGCAGCACTTCCGTTGTTTCGTAAAGTTACATGTCTGGCCATTTGCTTTTATTCAAGTTTAATTTTCGATTTATGCAGGATACATAAAAGGTGAGTACATCACAAGATTCAACATGCAATAATCATTGTTAGCTCCGTATATTTTCTATAGGTGGCATTAGTCCTACCGCGTAAGACCCATCAGGGAGTGATGAGTCTTACTGCCTAACTAACGGCTCTGTGTAGTGTATTTTGATGTCGACTAACAGTGTAACGAAAGTCAAATTTTCAGGAATATCACACACAACTGGCAACCAATAACGACGCTTTTCCACAAAGTAAAGTTATAATGTTTTTGTCAGACTGTACTTACCCTGAGGACTTTTCTCGAATTCATGGATCCAGCGTGACGCAGAACAGTCTTAGATACAACATCCGGGTTATCGCATAGGTGAATCCTCTCCTATCAACACACAGCATCCAGCATCCATCGAAAAAGTTATACACAGTGTCAGTTTACATGCGGTGCCAGTTTAAGTTTCAAGCATCAATACCAATTATGTAATGGCATATAATTATTTTCATTAACTTGATAATTCAGGAAAAAGCCGGTATAAGGTTAAATTAGACTTAATAAACTCCAATGATTGTCCTTGCAAGTTTCCAGCGGCTGTTTGGGAAAATGACCATGCAAATGGCCACTACTCCAGTACGGTGATCTGTATTCCTATCTAATCGACTCAGCAGGTAAACATCGTTACGTTGTATGAGAGGAAAAAAAATACATTTTGTATAGCAAAGTAATTTGTTTTAACATTAAATTTACATTAAATTATAGTCATAAGGATATATGATATTTTCACAGATTACTTCCATTTTTAGTTAGTGAACACCATACTACTATATATTTTCTGTCATATTATCACTTGTATATATTGCATAAAAAAATGTAAATTTATTTTTAAAAATTGTTTAATTTAAAACTGGACAATCATTGTCAAAATTAAAATGCAAACTGCTTTTTTTACGGAATGTTCTTATGTTGCTTTGTTATCCAGTTCCTTTCTTCTAATTCCTTGGTCACATCTGATTGTGTCTTTGTACCTAATCCATATAACTACCAATAACATCTATTAATTTAAAAATAAACTGTTTTCCTGTCTCTAGGCATTTTCACACGTGTGACTATGAAAGCTTACAAAAGCCTTGAGGCCTAAAATTACTTCCATTCTGGATGGATACTTACAGTAATGAGCTATAAGCCACCAAATAGTGCTTACATGCTTCTGCGTGCAGATGTTATGCCTTCACAACGAGTAAATGATGATCCACATCATCCCTGGGTAGCTCTTGCAGTGGATGGTGCAGTAGGTGTTGCTTACTGTGACTGCATGGCAGGGTATGAACATATAAACTTATTAGTTAATTTCAGGAGCTTCATATATTAATATAATTCTTTGTCCTTAACATTAAAGTCTATGAAGCAAAAGTATTGAACATAAAATATAATTCTTTGACCAATAATAATAAAGTCTAAGAAACAAAAACCCTTTCCAGTTTTCTGACAATTTATTTTCTGGGTTATAGTAAAGAGTTTGGTAGTGTGAGATAGATTCCCATTTTTAAAATCAGAGTTCCTCTATTTAACTCATAAATTTAACAATAAATCAGTTGGAACTTACACATCATTATTTATTTATTTTCCAGGCTTTCTGAATCCTGTTCTCGCATACCTGCAATACTTTTAAAAATAGAAGGATCAGTATGCCTGGGCTATACCAGTCTGGCATGTACAGAATTACCTTGCAGGTGGAACTCTGACTTTGTGAAGAAAGTTCAACTGACTGAAATTAAGGACATTAGCTTTTGTAAAGGCATTAGTGTAGCTAGGGTTTGTAACATGATGGCAACTAGTCAAAAATTTAATTCCCATGTGCATAAAAAATCCACAGTTCATGAGCAAGAAAACTTCCTTGGCACATTGTTTGCATGTAAAACAAAGCCTGTTCTTTTGAGTACTTTATATATCAAGGACCCCACTTCATGTCTGACTGAAGATGGAAGGGCTTTGAAAGATAAATATCATAGTCAAGTTCAACTTCAACTATTTGTCCACAATGTTGAAACATGTGATCTTGTTGTGTACACATTAAGAATGACAGCTGTATTACATATCTCCAGAGACAATGACTTCATTTCTAGGATGACTGATAGAGTTAAAGTATTCTATTTAAACTGTTATGCCTGAACTGCTAACAAGGAGGTTGGAACACAGTGCAGTTACTTCACATAGAAGTGTAACTGACCAAAGATTTTACTATTTATGCCATTCTAAAGATGATTGTACAGCAGATATGATTGTTTGTGACAATCCAAACTGCAAAATACAATGGTTCCGTTGGAAATGTATAAAAATGAAACGTGCCAAAAGGACAGTGGTTTTGCAAGGAGTGTAAAAAAGTACAGTTTGACTCTGAATGTTTGTAGTTTTTCAAAACATGCTGCATGAAAAATGCAAATTGTTGGTAACATCATTTATTGCATGTACAACATATATTATCAAACATTAGATTTGACATATGTAGTTATCAATGAACTTTTGAACAGTGGTTATCTTTATACATTTGTTGCTGTCAGTGCTTTCTTACTATGTATCTAAATATATCTCATCTAAACCTATTAACCACCACAGTTCTTTTCAAAGTCACTTAAAAAAGAAATACGTTGATAATGTTGCTACCACAAGAAATAAATTTTTGTCCATAGAACATAATGGGTTACTAAACATTAGTAACAGCTGAGTCACTCATCTTCATTTTATACAATGCCATCACCAAGATTGGTTAAACTGGTGCATAAACAAATCAGTTTATCAAAGCGAGCTTGATTTTCGTTACTGGCTTCATCATTTAATGATTTTATCATACTTATTGGTAGAATTCCTTGTAGAATTTTGTATCGGTTCTTCATGAGACCTATAATTCTTTCAACATGTATTTGTACACTACTTTTATATTCCGTGACTTCTCTACCTCCCTAGCAGACAGCTGTTTCTTGCCTTTTGTAAATGCAGGTATGATCAGTTCTACTGAACACGCATTTGCAAAGTCATCCTGTAATGTGAATCCCTATCAGCAAGGATCTGGTCAAATGGAAATGTAAATCTGGACTAAGAAACCGTGATGATCTTACAATCTCTGTGTCAGAAACTCTGCCTCCCCAAACTGTAGATAAAAATGTCACTGATCCCAGTGGACTGCAGCAAATAAATATTTTGACTACTGTGCGTTTTATAATTGGAATAACATTTGGCTCGTGCATCAAACGTTTTGGATCTTTCAGTAAATATTTCAAAGCAGTCAGTTATGCATGTAAGTCTAGGAAATTTGTTACAGAAGACTCTTGGCAATGTTTTACTTATTGTCTGGCCAATGAATACGAAAGTCTAACTTTGCACTTAAAATATTTATCTATCTCCAAAACATGTCATGCAAAGTTGATATTGGAATTCCACAATGATCTGCGACATATTCAAATGGCATATCAAGTCGTAATTTGACAAGTGTTACAAATAACTGATCTTGCAAGATAACTTTCTGGCTAGTGGTGTTCTGTTGATAAATGTTTGTATAAAACTGAACAATGATAAAAATATATCCCACTTGATTCCAGTATAAAATATGTATTTGTTATCATTATTTTCAATCAATTCTGATGAAAGCTTAAGTGTTTCAATTTTGGTTAGTAAATATTGCACCTGTTGTTGAAATCTGTCTCGCTCTGCTCTCAAACTGCACATTTCAGTATAAGTTTTTTCTCCTTCGGGTGGTGTTAGTGGTTGTCACATCACTGTTTGTGGCAGCGATTGTGTGCAGATCTTGCCAATGTACGATGATGAGTCTGAAGAGCCCCAGGGCGATGTCGGGGATGTGCCACAAATATTTTTCTGGGGTGTTTGTTGTGTGGGTGTTGGTGAGCCTAGTACAGCAGGGTTCAGCTCTTCAGGAGACTCCTTCACCATCTTGCTTGATGTTGAATCGATTCAAACTCAATCTTCCATTTCACTTTATTCTCATAGCGTACCATCTTTTGCTGTACATGTTTTGTATTTTTTGTGGCGAACTTGAACACTGAGGGTACATAATTAGAGTAATCTGGATCTTCCTGTGGCTTTCCTGTAAAGAGCAAATAATTCATGAAATTTCACAATATTTCTACAATATTAATTTAACTGTTTTTCAGTTGACACGAAGTGTATAAGATGAAAAAAATTCAGTATGATAGTAACTTGTCTAAATACTTATGTACTTGAATTAAAATGATGCATGGGTTCTAGATTACTCTTTTGTGAGTAAAGCTTGGTCATTAGTTGCAGAGTGCAGGAGTTATGATTCATATATGAATAAATCTGTCAGTTTCTTGCAAACATGACACGAGATAACATATACTAATAGTCACATTCTTGATAAATAGTCACATTCTTGAAAAATTCAATGTCACGAAAGAACAGAAAAATATATATATTAATTAAAAATTACAGTGTTATATGTAGGCATACTTTGTAGCAAGCTCGAAAGGTTAGGCAGTATTTGTTTTGTGTTTATGGGTTTTCATGTGTGAGTCAATAATATCAAAGGAAAATAAAATAATATTATAATCTCTTACTGTAATTTAACAATGTAAAAATTGCACATTTTAGGCAAATTAAGGGAAATACTACAATTATTATAAGTAGCAAAATAGTATTAGTAATGCTGATGATGTGTGGCTTAATGATTTTTGTTTTCATTTGATCAGGGCCAGATCAGGTCCAACGTTGAGGGGTGGGGGGTGGTTTCCAAATTGCAAAAGGGCCATGACTTTCCTCGAAAGGGCACCAAAGCGAAAGTTTCTGTTCACTCAAATTGTGAATAATACCCCAAAAACATGCCCAAGAATAAAACGGTGGCCAAATTTCAAATGACGTGTGTGTGTGTGTGTGTCTGTGAGGTTTTTTGGGGGGGGTAGCAGAGCCCCCCCCCTTTTCCGGCCCAGGTAATAGATAGACTTTTAAAAAAAACATACCGTATTTACTGCATGTTTTCGGATGGCAAAAAATAATTACTTTTTTTGTTGTCCGAATACGTATTAAATTCTTTAATTAGGTGTCCGAAAACAAACAGGGGAAGACAAATTTGTGTCCCCCCCCCATCCATAATGAAGTTACGATTAGCTCACATGATAATGTGCTGCCGTGAGGTAAATCAAGTATTTTGTCTAACACCACAGAAAGGATAAGGAATGAAAAACAGGCATTACTTGCCTATTTCGTCTATTTGATACATGTCCATCCACCAGAAAAAGCAGCCATACATGTATTAGAGCCATGATTGTGTGCGTATTTTCCAAAATAACCGCCATATTAGTAATCGTGCAATCCAGTTTAACCCTTTACTAGCGTAATCAGTGATCAATAAAATCTACCTTACAAATGCATGCAAGCTTTATGTCTGTGTAATTAAGATATCAATATAAACTAAACAAAAAAAATTTGGAATTATAATTCTGAAGATATTTATGACAGAAACATTTTAGTATCGAGATCAGAAATACCGGTACATGTATGAGGGCTAATCTTAGAGCACCAAGGATGAGAGGCTCCATATGGGGTGAATGTTGTACGCACGCCTAGAAAAGGTAAAAATAACAAGCAAGTTACAATATACGAGTCGTTAATATGTTGGCATTTTTTTTAAATAAAGGTGATCTATTTGTTGTGGTTCTCTCTTCTTTTTGTTTCCCACCTAGCCGAGGGTAGCTTCAAAATGAGTAGAGCCTGCCGACTCGAAACAATCGACTGCTCAAAGATTGTTTTGATGCATGTTGGAGATTTCATGGTGTCTAGGTGATAATTGTTCCTACGATAATTTGTGGGATTTCTTTGACAGGTGTGTTTGAAAATAAAGGGCAGCCATCTAGATTTCGTTAAAAGAGCACACGATGTACCGAATATGTTGAACCCACAATCAGTATTTATCGTCTACAAAGAGGTTTATTACCTGTAGAACAATAACTACATTTAAACCCGTGGTACATAATGCCTCGGGGATAAGGGGTTTGTTTTGTTGCACGATGCCAATGAATTTACTAATCCATACTGACTCCCTGATGTGTTGTTTAATGATATAAAGCAGGGATCATGGTTTCTAAACAAAGCCATAACTGTCACACCTGCGTGAAGTGGTTTCGTGTGTAACGATGTCTACAATGACAACCAATCCATGGAAGTTTGTGATCACATTAAATAATTGGTGACCAAATGAAGCGAACTTTGTATCAGTTAAATTAATGGCAAACACGCTGTGAATTTTACTTTAAAACGAAGCAGCAGATCTTCTTAGATTGTGTCCGAAAACATAAATTGTAGAAAAAATTATAGTGGAGCAACGTCCGAAAAATTACAAAGCATTTAAATATTATATTTGCCCTAGAAAAATGGTGTCCGAAAACAAACAATGTCCAAAAACAATGTCCAAAAACATGCAGTAAATACGGGTAGATGCTTATACTGTATTAATTTAATTATTGTAAAAATAAAAATGTACCTGTGGTGAAATGATCACCGCAAATGACAGTGTTTAGTTGGTTCCCATGGCTTTCCATCAGGCTTGTCCCTTTTCAGTGCTGACAACCACATTTTCTGTCTTTCCACGTGTTTTGGAAACATAAAGAATGACAATATTGTGATTTTTGCAACCCACAGCAACACAAGTTTTAGGCATTTTGTACACCATTCTTAATGTAACAATATTGATAACATGTCCGTTAGTGTAACTAACTGCCTTCGAATAATGGTCGAGAGATTAATGTTTCACCAACAGAGAGGCGGAAGTTGGCATATCTATGCAAGAGAGAGCACTCTTCTTGTTAATTACCCGGATATTTGGATCTATGAATACATTCAAATTCTCACAAAAGAAATGGACCTGTTTTCAAAGTTTCATTGGCCTACATTTCAGTTGGTTGGAAAGCGATGAAAGCTGGGAATGCCGAAATTGGGTTAAGTTGAAATATTATTCTTTAATGAAATGAATAAAAATATATTATGCCTATTGGAACTTTAGCACTTAAACAAAAACAACATGTGCTATGTCTTACATTGTAGGACTATAGGTGGCATGTACATTTGATATTAGTTTGCCATGGAAAACATTAGGAAAAGAGACTGTAGCGATTTGATGGAGTTTTAAGGAAGGCAGAAGGATAAAAGAATTTCATTTACAAAGGAAACGGGTGAAAATTTAAGAATACATACAATTGAAATGACTGCATCAAGGCAGAACAATTTTTTAAAATAAATGCTAATGATTTTTGGTGGAAAAGAAGTAGTTAACAGCAATTTACAAGAACAGTTATGCAAGGTGTGTTAATATGTCAACTTGAATGACTTGTTCAGTTAAGTAAAGTGTGTTATAATAATATGTCTCCTCTAATGACTTGCTCAGTTAGTACATTGTACTATTTGTAGGATGGCCAATCGCAGATATTTGTGTCACATATTATCCTATCCTCAAAAATGAAAAGTTCTTCTGTTCATGTTCAATCTGGTGAGGTGAATTGTTTTTGAAACTTTCATGGCCCAACAATAAAAACTTGGATGTATGATGCTCTGATCTTGATAGTGTCATGCTATACTATGGTGACAAATGCACTGCATAGCATCCCCCAGTGTTGAAAAATTTTGACTGTACTTGAATATGGATCAGTTTGGTTTTATCAGGCTTTCGGCAGCTCTGATCTCTAGTTGTAAACACTTTCAATCTTTGACAGTTCTTCGAAAATAACTAAACTTGTAACTGTCTGGTTTAGCAATGGGTATTTCATGCAAATCATTCCTGGATCTTTTTTGTAGAGTGTTTTTAAAGCTGTATAAATAAAAATTATTGATTTTTCAGTGCTAAAAAAATCGGATTGCCTGATGCCTAGATCTCCACTAAATATAGATCAGGCCCTCCAGTATTCTAAGTCTGTTGTCCATTGGCGCTTGTCAGTATAACAAAATGTGTATAATTTATCACTCAAAATCCTAAGTGTACTGACAAAATGTGGCATTTTCATTTTGAAGTCTTTGAAAGACATTTTTAAACTATTAATTTTCATTTTGCTGCAGGGGGTCCATTTGAAGGTCATCTACCTTATGAAGATCATTTGCTTGTATGAAAAGCTAAAAAGCTAAAGTGAAGCATATGACCTATGAATGATGAAGACTATTATTTCTGTTCTTCATATTTCATTGGTTGCTTTTAATCAGCTCTTGCTTGTCCTTCATGAATAATAATGAGCTGTCCCTTGCTATTGCTTATAGGGTAATGCATCATTGGCTAAATGCATTGAGTACTACATAAGCAATAGTTAGACAGTAATCTAAACAAGGTGATTAGACGTTTATAAAAGGATTCGAGATGTCCTTCAGCTTAAAAATACAGATGCTCATATTCTATTCGAATCTATTTAGTTTAAAAGTTGTTAGTTGGTGTTTTCTCTAATTGTGATACATCCACTGACATGGTGTACATATGGGCATGGAGAAAACACTACATTAAATCAAAGAAAAAGAAAACTTGCAGAAAGCAAGGTCACTATATTTTTTCTAAAGTACACTGTTTTGAGGGGCAAATAAACATAGTTTTGTTTTTACAGTGATTTTTTTGTTTAAAGTATAGTAATTATAAGGCTGTGTCAAAATAATAGTAAAAAGTATTGTCCTTTGGGGCAAGTGTCATTTGAGTCATGACTACTGACATTTTGTAATGCTATTTGCTATGGGTGTAAGTCTGAAAAACAATTTCTCTGAGCATTGCTGTTTTCCAAATTTTTTTTTTTAAAAAGTTAATCCTGTAATACTTCGGAATGTACAAAATATTCTAAAATAAGTATAATTAAACCATTGAAAGCTCATGCATTCACATATTTTGGTCAACTTGTAAACTAGGGCTTTGTAGGCCTAAAGTACAATTTGCCTTGGTGCATATTTCCAGAATGTGAAGGTTCCCTTTCAGATAACTGGTTACTGATGCCTAAATATCTTTTATGGTTCAGATATTATAAAGAAGTTCCTTCCAAGAAATATGACATGTCTAGAAATATTTTTTGGGTCATTTGCATTTATATTTCATTTTTCGCATTCGGCAACCTATTTTACATAGTGTGCCACTTTTTTCCAGATTAATTACAAAATGACTGAGCGCATGCCATCATTAGGAGAGTAACACTGTTAAAATCGAGATTTTTGGCTGCCCTTCATGTGCCACACAAAACCTCTTAACGTGCCACCTTGTGGCTTGCGTGTTGTTGGTTGCTGACCCCTTATCTAATTTATTAAAATTCAGAATGATAAGGAAAATTACAATTAAACCTGGTAGAAACATATTGTTCCTAAAGTGAAAATTTTAAAAGAACTTACAGTATTGTGAATTAAATCCCATAAAGTCCTAAAAGTTCTATTACAAGTCCAGAAGTAAAGAGTGTTCCGAATGCATTACAGTTTTGAATGAGCAGATGTGCTGTCTTGATGTATCACAATGATATAACCCAAAATATTCTTGAATGAATTCACAATAATCCCGAAATAGTGGATGATGTAAATAAATAAATTAAATCCTCTCAACTGAACACCACTTGAATTGATTCCACAGGGATTTGATCTTAAAATATGGAATGAGTAATTCTGTTTACTTCAAACTGTCATCTGACTTATGACAACAAAATGCTCTGGACCTAGGTCATTTACCATGGAATTTTCCATCAAATTTGTAAACAGTTTGCTTCTAGAACATCTATAATTTATATTTTAAAAAATTGACTTTTTGAACTCAATATCTGTAAACATGTTTGCCTCCAAGTAATAATGATCATAGACAAGTATTAGCTATGTTATATGTTGTTTACAGAATAACACAACATTAGTCAGGTAAGCCCAAAACTCCAATACTGACCAAGGTCAACCACACAATATAGATGTATATAACATAATCATGGAGAAAAGCCAACACACAATTGTTTAATAATGAATTAATGCATTAAGCATGTTTTAATAATTTTTTATTTATTGGTGTGTGTTCTCAATTTTCTGCAGACTGGTTGTTATTCCTGTGGGTCGATATTTTGGTGTGAAAGAGAGAAGGCAAGTGAAAGTTGTACCAAATATAATTCTTGAAGCTGCCTACCAAAAATATGGGCTGACAGTTAATGACAATGTGAAGGTAAGTTTATTGTAAGTAGCATTCTTAGTAATATTCTTGTTCATTAACCTTTATATAGTCTCTCATTTTCAAACTTACGAAGATTACACATCAACATTGATTTCATGAATCTCTTTTTTTGCATTATTTTCTGATGATAAAGCCTTTCTCAGTGCAAAACCAAACTCAAATTGGGCCAACCTCTGGTTTTTTCTGTCATGTTAAAGTCTTTTTCAATATAAATGAATCTGTTTTATTTTTATTCAACTCTACCTATTAAAAGAAAAGCAGTATCTGTGCTTCCGCCGATCCAGGTGTCTGTCCATTTCTATATTGGTCACATTTTCCTGTCTGCTTTATAACTTCAGAGCCAAAGGAGGGATGAATCATTGTATACACGTACTTCATCACTAGAAGGTGTGTTGCTTATAACATTGGGTGTCATATCTTCCATCACGCTTACCCTTTTGCTGTCTAATTTCAGAGTTGTCCTATCTTCCATCACACTTACCCATTTGCCGTCCAACTTTAGAGTGGGTGTCCTTTCTTCCATCACACATTCTTTTGCTCTTTAACTTTGGAGTGGGTGCCCTATCTTCCATCACACTTACTCTTTTGCTCTATAACTTCAGAGTGGGTGTCCTATCTTCCATCACACATTCTCTTTTGCTCTGTAACTTCAGAGTCGGTGTCCGGTCTTCCATCACACTTACTCTTTTGCATTATAACTTCAGAGCCATTTGAGATTAAGGGATGAGACCTAGTATACTTGTATATCGTCATTAGAAGGTAATTTGTTTACTATATTGGAGGTGTTATCTTCAGGGGCAAGGTCAATGTTCAATAGTTTGTTTTCCATCACTTTTCCCCCTGCTCTATAATTTGAGATGAAGGGAAGAAATTTGATACACTTGTACATCGTCAGTAGGAGGTGGGTGTTGTGTACCACATAGGAAGTACTACCTTCAAGGTTAAGGTCATATTTATTTTCCCAAGAAGATGTGTTGCATGGCATATTTGAAGTCTTGTCCTCTAGATCAAAATCACAGGTCAGTACTTGATGTTTCAGCTCTGCTTTTCATTATGAAAGATGTTTGAGGTGTTGGGATGAACTATGGAAAACTTCATTTTCTTAATTTGGTAGCATCTCATGTATTACATTTAATGTTTTTTGTCTTCAAGGTCATTGATATTTTAAAACCTCAAGGTCATTGACTGATTTTTTAAAATCTCTTTTCTGCACTTTTTTACTCTAATGGCATTGAAGATCGGTCAAAGAAACTTGGTTACTGTCATTATCTGCCCAATAATTATATGGTTTTGTACTATAGGTCATTGTCAGATTTTCATTATTATGGACATTTATGACCTCATCATGGTAGCCATTGGACAAAACTTCACTGAATTTGCTTGTCCATTGTTAAATTTATTAAGTAAATGTGAAAATACTCTTTGCCTCTAAGCACACGCTGTATCATTTTATTTTCCTTACCTATCTGCTTGTACTTTTCCTTCACATTATATAAAAATAAATTTTGTCGTATTCATATAATTACATCATAACTATGGTTGGATAAACCAGTCAGATTATTGAACTTGTATATTTGTATGGACTTCCCATTGCTGTCCAGCTTGGTCATACAAATGTCAAAATAATGTGAATTTATTTATTTTTAATAGTATCCATTTTCATCAAGATACAAAATAAAGGACTATATTGAAATAGGGCCATATTCTGCCTCCGTTTTTATGGGGGAAAAAATTCTTGTAAATATCACAACTCTGTGTCTCATTGTATTATTCGATGTATAAATCACCATATTCTGCGTTAAATATGCAGATAAGTTTGAACATGGGTTGGCATTAGAAATTTAAGAGAAAATACTACATTTGAGCAACTTGAAACTAGAAGTAAGATCTAAGCGCAGGCTTGCTCGAACAAGGTATTTACTCTGATTGATTAATTTTTATGAAAATTTTTGGGTTCTCATATTAACTTATGTGAGCACGTTTGTGTTCATCATTAAAAACTAAAAAATTCTTGAATTTTGCTGTCTATGTATCGTCATTGTTGTTTTCCCTGTTGCATGGTAGCTGCCTATGTATCGCTATGCGTGAGCAATTAGATCTGCATTTCTAGAGTGCGCTATATTATTTCCTTCATTATTATATTAAAAAAATCAGGGAATAATGCATATTCAGATATTTTAAAAACAATGTGATCATTTCATTTCTGTCTTTCTTCATTCTTTCTAAATTGCCTTGGGAACACGATTTTTCGAAGAGGTGCTGAAGGGGCATTTGGAACTATATGTAAACAAAGACTACGTGGAGTAAACATGAAATGAAATTGTAGTTTTACGTTGCCAGTTTTTTTGCATCACTTGTACAAAATGTGAAGAAACTAATTAAAACAAAGTCATATCTTAACTTTTTCCTTATCCGATGATGACTGTTTCCACCTTTTTTGGCTTGAAAATGAATCAATTCCTGTAACTGAATAAGGTTTAAATCCTCGTTCAAGAGAATAACTTACTGAATAAGCACAAATTGTACTTCATGATGGATGCATCCACTTGGAAACTGAATGAATTTCCCCAGGATATCAGTTGATTACCTGCTTGACATCACTCTGGGCATTTAACAAGTCAAACAGGCTCCAAAGTATACAAATGAGGATCTCACAGAGGAGGGGCACTATGAGGTTATGGCATGCATGGATTTTCCAGGTCTGTTACATGTAAAAATCCAGTCTTGCCACTCCAAAAATAAAATCCATTCGCTGGGGATCCAATACAGGCTGAAATATTTCATGGACTCCATCAAAAGATGGTATTGTACTTGCAAGGTTGGTGCTCGGGTTGTTGGGTGCTGTGCCCATGTATCTAGTTTCCTATGGTTTCCTGGCTGCAAAAGATGGATAAATGATGAGTTGACAAAGAAAGCATCACTAATTAGTCATCTTAAAGATGCATCATCTATTCTAGAATATGAATATGACAATGGGGAATCAAATGAGTTGTTTTTCTACACTCTGACCACTACTTTCATCAGTATTCATCTGGCTCCTGTTATGATTTTACAATTGATATTTCTGTATAATTTGAAATGTCAACCATATCATGATGTTTCCATTATTATGTCATCTTATTTGTGTGACGCTAAGGAAGAGAAGATGATAATACATAACAATTGCCAGATTAAGGCCTTTCAGGGCCCTCATCACTGAAAATATTATAGCACCCCACCCCCTCTACTAAATGTGAAATTTAAAAAAAAACATATCAGAAGCTAAAAAAGGCTGGAAAATACCAGTGCTGCCACCATTCCAAATCAAAATACTCTTACATGCAGATCGAAATGATCATATATAATTCATCCAATTTTATCATCAGCAAATAATTATAATTTTTTTTTCTGGTGCCCCTGTTGGGCTGGTACCCTAAGCACATGACTAGTATGCTTAATGGGTAATCTGGTAATGTACATACCACATTCAAATGAATACAAAAACGTATATTTTTAAGGCATACTCATTAATAATTTGACATTTTAAGTCCATGTTGGCCTGAATAGTTTATTTTTAATGCTTTTTATTCTCTCTGATGACTGTGCAGTCATTTCAAGTTCTGTCTGGTCACCTCCCAGTGAATCTAAGAGGGGTCCAAGGTTAAATACACCAACAAAAACTGTCAATTACAGTAACAGTTGCTCATCTCAACTGTACAGATGGCAGGAGTGTATCACCTCTGGGTTTACATTATTTGTTCATTTGTTGTATGCAGTTGTTTGTTCCTCTTCTTCCTCACAGAGCAGACAGCCAAGTATGCCAAGTGCGAGAAGTGTAAACAGTTTAAAGTTGGGGAGGACGGACATACGTGTAGTTCTTCATTGTCACACAATTGTAAGGTGTGTGCACTTTGGTACAAAAATGCTTGAACTGGTGTTTTGGAAAAGTAGCTAAAAGGCTGCAAAAATGTGCATGTTTAACAATACCTCATGTCTGATTCCTTGATTAGTCTCATGGAAGATGGAGAGATACCTTCTCCATCCCTCGTGCAGATGCAGAAATAGCACCAAAACATACTGTAGCAGTTAATACAGCAGAATTGTTGAGTAGTCTCATGGGTGATGTTGAGATACACTCTCCTCCCCCATGCAGATGCAGAAACAGCACCAGAGCATAATGTGTCTATAAATACAGTAGAAAGCACAGCTGACTCAATTTAAGCCTTTGAATCATGTATGATTAATAATATCAACAAGTCAAAATGGCATTTATATTCTTGTAATCCCACTGGGTATAAGCCTGGGACCCCATCAGTGAGGCTAGATTGCTCCCAAACAAAATGTGACAACACTCATGAGGCATGAGGGCTTGCACAGTTACTCATGTGTGCATGATAATATTGAGAAAAAAAGCCAGAACTGAAGATATGCAATTTGACCATTATGGTCCAAAAGGACAGTGTACCAATTTGGTATGGGCAGACGGTCCATACCAATATGGTACAGATGGACAGTCCATACCAATATTGCCCATACATTCATCTGTACTTACCATGCCGGACCACAGATCTTATGGTATGCTATTCTGATTGCTGACCAACCAGTTATGTACGTTTACAGCTGTCAGGAGTTCATTTTTTCCACCTGGTGGGCCAGCCAACTGACTAACTGGCTGGACCAACCGTTCTATGAAATTCATTATGAACCGGCCTTATTTATGAATTCATCTGACCGAGCCAAACTAGCCTTGCTGGACCATCATTCCACAATGCAGTCACTACTGGTGATATACATATA
>JAECUM010027812.1:0-12007 GCA_016617855.1 Megalonaias nervosa | reverse complement strand
TAATAAAATGTATTCCAAATAATTTTGAAAAGTATATGTCAGTGACGCTTGGTAAATTACGTTTTATTGACAGTCTGCAATTTATGGCAGCATCATTAAATGAGCTTGTTAAAGGTTGCAGTAGTTTCGCTAACCTAAAAAGCTGCTTTGGTGAAAACTATATCGATCTAACAAAAAAAGGTATCTTTCCTTACGAGTATCTCGACGATTGGAACAGATTTAATGAAACTTCTCTTCCTGATAAAGATAAATTTTACTCGCAACTCAAAAATGAAAATATTACAGATGACGAATACAAATATGCGCAAGATATTTGGAATAAATTTAGTTGTAAAACAATTGGTGATTATCACGATCTATATTTGAAAACAGATGTATTATTACTAGCAGATGTTTTTGAGAGTTTTCGTCAAGTAAGCTACAGCAATTATGCACTAGACCCCTGTTGGTATTATTCCTCCCCAGGATTGTCTAAAAACGAGTAAGATAGAACTAGATCTCTTAACAGATGTCGATATGTTTAACTATATTGAAAAAGGTATCAGAGGCGGAATTAGCGTTATAACAAAAAAATATGCAGTAGCTAATAACAAATATCTGAAAAATTATGATAAAAATCTCCCATCTAATCATATTATTTATCTAGTCTCAAACAATTTGTATGGTTATGCGATGTCAGAGCCAATGCCGTGTAGTGGATTTCATTGGATAACTCCAGATCAATTTCTTAAAGAAACTGATAAAGATTTACCTAGAAAAATTAATCATGATTTTTCCGAAATTTCATATTTTGTTGAAGTTGATCTAGATTATCCTAGTTCGTTACATAATCTACATAATGATTATCCGTTTTGTGCAGAGTCAATGATGATTGATTATAGTTTATTATCGCCTGAACAATGAGCAACGACAACAGCAAAAAATTCGATTGTTAATAAGTTAGCTCCAAATTTGTTAAATAAAAGAAATTACGTTATGCATTACAAAAATTTAAAACAAGCAGTAGATGCTGGACTAATTCTGAGAAAAGTCCATCGCATGCTAAAGTTTGATCACTCGAGGTGGATGGCAAATAACATTGACTTAAATACAAAACATCGTGCTGTGGCTAAAACTGAATTTGAGAAAACTTTTTTCAAGTTAATGAACAACTCGGTGTTTGGAAAGACGATGGTAAACATTAGAAAAAGAGTTTCTATCGAAATTGTTAATGATATAAGTCGCAGAAATAAATTAGTTAACGATGATGGTTTTGTTAGTATGAAAATGTTTAATGAAAATCTTGTTGCAATACAACGACGAAAGACAAATTTAAAGTTAAATAAACCGATTTATGTTGGTGCAGCTGTACTTGATATATCAAAGTGGCTGATGTACGATTTTCACTATAATTTATCAAAAAGCAGTGGCCAGATTCGTAGTTGCTATTTACTGATACAGATTCGCTAGTTTATAATATAAAATGTGAAGATGTCTATCAGGATATTTACAATAATAAAAATCTGTTCGATTTATCAGATTATCCAGCATGTAGTGGATTTCAAGATAATTCGAATAAGAAAGTTATTGGAAAAATGAAAGACGAATTTATGTTTATGCCAGTTAGGGAATTTGTTGGACTAAAAAGTAAAATATATGCTGTCATATTAGATGACAATAAACTTACAAAAAAAGCAAAAGGTATTCCTCGAGGATATGTGAAAAAGATGACGAATTTTGACGATTTTAAAGCAGCGCTAAACAATAGCGTCAGTTTTATCAAAACAAATGTTATCAGAACAAATCATCATAAACTTGAAACTGATACGATTATAAAACGAGGATTAATTAATTTTGATGATAGAAGATATTGCAAGGACGGAATTAGTACACTAGCGCTTGGAAATTATGCAAGTAATTTTATCTAAACATCAGAAATAATGTTCGAAAAATTAACATTAGTCGATGGAGTTAATAGCAAAATAAAAAAAAAATAATGGTTGATAACCAGCAATTATTATTTGAATTTAACGATGAAATTTCAGGTATTTGTTTTAGTAAATTTGACAGAATCAAACTCTCCCTTATCAGATCAGACGATAGCAAATATTTTAATTATCTCGAAAGTTTGCGAGACGAGCTTGCACTAAAATATGACAATTTTCATAATCCGATCAGTCAACAACAGTATACAAAAATCAACATAGACCTAGATAGGTCGAAGGTTTTTGGAAAAGCTAGTACGTATCTTCTCAGTAAGATAGCAATGAAAGAACTATTTGAATGTCGTCGTAAAGTATCTGGTAGAATTAAATTTTATTTGTGCAATCATGACAGTACATTGTACTTGATAGCGACAGTTGAAATATTGTGTGTTGGTCAAGAAATATAACTCTGTATACCATATCTGTTTTTAAAAGGGAGATAATACAGTTCCAGCTAAGTTTAAAATCTTTTGTAGTATTCAAACATAGCATATATACTGTTTCGTATTTTTTTTTTTGGCTAATGAAATGTATCTAAAATCTGATGGTAATTTTAAGACCTACAAATCCTGGTAGCAGTTCTTTATTATAACTAGCAATTCCTCTTGCATAGATAACATAGTAATTGTAGATTCTCGCTTATAAGTTAAGTCCAACTGCACAGACTCAAATATGCTGTCGTATAATGCACCAGAAGATCTTGGTTTGCGCAGTTTTGCTAAAAGGAATCAGTAAAACAAACAAGATAAACTCTGATCTGCAGGCGCATAATGCAATGGCAGATCTTTATCTTTTTGTCTGCAGTTTAGCCTCGACTTGTAAGCTAGTATATATGCTATGTCATTTACCTAAAAACCCATTATTGATTATTTCTCTGCAGTAATGTATATATATATATATATATATATATATATATATATATATATATATATATATATATATATATATATATATATATATATATATACACACAGCGTCTGTGTAGTCATTCAGCCAACTCATTGACATTACTGATTAGTATCCTTAGCAACGGTCGATCTTATACAGCCTCTGTATTCAGCGAACATTAGGATTTCGTTTTTCTGTACAAATATATTTATATAGAATCAAAACTCATGTATTTCTCGATTTATTTATAATAACGTTTTCAAAATCAGAAAATGTAATGCAAAATTTCGTGTTTTCAAAATCAGAAAATGTAATGCTGTTTGGTAACTATATAATAATTTTTTTTTTAACATATATATATATATAAGGAAATCCGGTGGCCGATTGCTAACACGTTGGATTCTCATGCTCGAGGTCCTGATAACAAAATATTAGTATCGTCGTATAATAGGGACACTACCACGATATAAAGTTTACTCGTTTTGTCTCAGTATGTGAGTTTATTTCCCAAATGTACATCATAAATCACATACACACCTGAATAAGTTGTTCCACGTGTGATGCATCTATGTTTTCGAGAACTGGCAGCAAGGTAAAGAATGATTCTTCATAGGTCAATGGCGAACCCAGAAGGACACTGGCAGGCCTGTCCCTATTTAGGGGATGATTTTTGATAAACCTCAAAGATGCTCTCATTCCATTCTCTTCAACCGTCAGCTCATTTGTTGGGACGCCTTAAAAGAACGAGCCAGAAGAATATAATAAAATTTTGTGTACTAAAAGCTATCAAGGTTAAAGTTGAAACGTACAATTCGCTGTATTACCTTGTCCTTAAAACTATCATTTTATTTATATTTGTTGTGTTTCTTTTATTAATACATTGTAATTGAAAAGATAAGTAGAGCCCTCGACTAGCCAGTTTGCAACTAATCCGGTGTGTGTGTGTGTGTGTGTGTGTGTGTGTGTATATATATATATATATATATATATATATATATATATATATATATATATAAATATAATGCTTCTGCTTCCATATGTAGCGTTGTAGATTGCATATAGTTAAATACTCCTGTTTCTATATGTAACGGTATAGACTATATCCATGTATAATACTCCTGTTTCAATACCTACCGTTATACATTGTATATAATGGAAGACTAATGTTGCTATAAGTAGCGGAATAGACTCTATGCAGTGTTATAATCCCGTCTCTATATCTAACGTTGTAGGTTACATTTAGCGCAATGATCGTGTTTCTGTATGCAACGGAACAGGCAGTATATAGTAGAATCAATTTGTTTTCCTGGATCTGAATAATGCTAATAGTCACACAATAACAACACACCATGAGATTGGGAATGGTTGTGAAGATACTACCAAGGTCATTGACACAATGTATTAATCACATGCTATTTACCTGATGTTGCGTCCATTAGTGAGACAACAGCCGAAAAGAAGGAAACTATAAGGATAGCAAATCTCGCCATTGTGATTTACAGTGGAGTTACATGGGAAATCTAAATTGAAAAAAATAAAAATATGAAAATTCATCAAAAGATTTAATGAGAAAATGTGTGCACTTAAAATCATCGGCAAAGTGAATAAAGTGTTTTGAAAGAAATTACAGACTGCACTCTAATTAATAATTATCTACTGCAAGCCAAAATTATTTAATATTATAATTAAAAGCAAAGAACCAAATATATACGAATATATCATCAAAAATGACTGTAATGAATATTTGAATATTAAGCCAACATGCAACATTCAAAGAGATATACAGATACTGAAATGATGGGAAAACAATTATAAAATCAAGTTTTCATCGTAGAAGATGTATATTGCTATTAACGAAAATGTGTATGAAACATCCAAGTACTTGCCCTCAGTTCACTTGATCCATCTGCAACACTGATTTCTGACCACAATCTAAAAGGTTGATAAACACAAGATGCATGGTGATTGGATGATGATACATTTAATAAGTGGTCACGAGATCGTATCATATCGTAAAAGTTTACATCCGTGATCAATTTGATAGACTCTGAAGATGTTTATCTGTATAAATTTCTAGATTAACGAGATTTCCGAAATGATATATCCAGCGAGAAACGCTATTGTTTTATAAATTATTATGCGCAATTTAACAATAATCTTAAAATATAAACAATAGGCCATTACATTTAGAGACAGAGCGTTAATAAGGAGCCTCATAGAGGGCACAGAGAAAAAATCTTTTGAAATTTGATTAATATCCACATATTAAGAATTAGGGTCAAGGTAAAACAGTATACGCCCCCATAATTACTCCTCACACTGTTGTTTTGCTTGAACTTTGTAATTTATACACATTAAAGACTGATATAAATCTTACTGGGTACAACATTTTGGTGCAGTGGCAGAAATATCATTGCTTAATGACAGCCGCATAGGAATCACGTACTTGCGATGAAGACTCGCTATAAACACTGTTGTTCGGTGTCTAAAGACGGCCTTAAACCTTAAGTAATCTATTATAGATACTGCTATAGCCAGAAACAATTTTTTTCTTTCCTGATTTCTAGGTGTTATATGTGCAAGGTGTGCTGATGACAACGACTATGATGTTTATTTTAGTTATACTAAATGAATATATGAAGGAATCAGGAAAGGATTTTAACAGAAATTGATTAGTCTTAACAAAATTAAAGACAAAATTAAACATTAAAAAACTAAGACAAATAGCAACAAATTTAAGTTTTGTCGTCTCTTAAAATATTTTTCACACCATACCAAAATGAATCATTCTGTGGTGTCAAATGCTCTCATAAAAATCTGTTAAGTTTCTAAAATAAAAGAATTATATAGTGACATGAGTGTGTGTGTGTGTGTGTGTGTGTGTGTGTGAGAGAGAGAGAGAGAGAGAGAGAGAGAGAGAGAGAGAGAGAGAGATAATTGTTATGTATATCTATATTTTCTGTAATTTCCAGTATATGATTTTATTTAGTTTTCGTAATTTTTATTCGTAGGTGTAAACTGTACAGAATATTTGTTGTTATAAATTGTGTGCGTAATTTTGCTGTGTTAAGAATGCAAATTACGTAGGATCTATAAACAGATATTTACGTACGTGATGACAAATAGTAATAATAATCATAATAATAAGAGTTAAATTGGCGCCGATAGCGTAGTTTCTCAGTGACTGATGGGATATCGATGTTCCCAGAATAATTCTGTGGATTTCCATTGGTTGTGTGAGGTCATGTGAATATAGTTAGTTTATCGAAAATCAATAGTGTATGTTGTCACATGGGGTTTTTACGAACTACTGTTGCAATCTATGGTTTATAGAAGGAGAAAATTAAGCATTCAGTTTCATTCCGCTTTCTAGAGTCATTCACACGTTTTTGTGTTCGTGATGTAAGTCTGCAGATGTGTTTTATGTAGTACAGAGATGTTTTTGAGAGGAAAAACATTTGTTTAGACTGTTTAGTGGTGATAGAAAGTGCTCATTATTTGGACTCTAATATTATTCTGGAACTTATAAATTATTCGAAAGAATTCTGGACAACTCTATCTTGACGACGTCACGGTTCTTGGAGGACCAGTTCATTTCCTTTATTGAAAATTATAAGGGACTTTCCATTCGTTTAGAACTTTCATAGACCTTTGTAAGGATTAATTTGGATTCACTTCATTATACTGTATGTTCCTCTCACATTTTCATTTATTATTTTAATAATTAAATTGCTTGCTAAGTTTTACAAAACTTGTTGGTTTTGCTTTTTTCCCCTGTTACTGAAGTTTGTGACCATACAGTCGTAACATAATACTGAATTTTAGGGTGCACTGTTCCTTCCGTTTATCGTGTATCTTTCCGACGGCTCCAAACGATCCCCTTCATCCCTCCATTAATCTCTAAATCTTGCAGGACTGTAGAATATGGACGTCGGCGTGCGCATGCTCATCATCCTTTCAACCAGTATTATTTTAACAAGATAACATATCTGAAGAGATTCACTTGATTTCTTGTCCCATTGATAAAGTGTCTGCTTTGCTTGTGCTACCGCGTCTTAACAAGAATAGCGTCGCGCAGAATTCACAGTATTTACGAAGACATATTTCTCTTAATCACTTCATCCTTGACTTGTGCCAATAAGTAATTATAAAGAATTCTGTATGATCCGTATTTCTATCTATGTTGCTTGAATCCTTCTGCATATTCAGTCCATTCTTAAACTGTGGCGTCTGTACCTTTAGCAGGTCTCTTAGAAAGCGTGCTTTTCCTGTTTTGTCTATATAGGACCTGTGTGCTAAACAATGTTCCTCAGGCATATATTTCGCGTTATTTAATTCTTACTCTTAGTAGGTTAATTCTCAGCCTTGAAATGTCCACCTTCTCTTTCGGTAGAGCCTCCAAAGATTCCATATAATGTTCTGCTTCTAGGTCATATAAGAATGTGAATAAATAAGGATTTGATAAACAAAAGCATTCATTCCCGTTTAAATTCAGTCTGTTGGAATCCATTTTGATCAGAATTTAGTTTTTGTTCGGATATAATTTGATAGGAATTATTTAAATTTTCAATAGAATTGCTAAAGTACTCATTCACTTTTGCAGATAAAGGTATAGGTAGAAACCATTTTGGAAATTGCTACATTTTTAAGAGGGAGAGAGAGAATTAGAGCAGGTTTCTTTGTAATGATTCATTTATACTCACAACCCAAGGGTTTGTGAATACATATTTTACCCATTTTAATTAGCAATTATCATGTACACACCTTCGGCGATATGCATCAAAATATTACAGAATCCTACTTTTGAGCGAGACGTGAAAACACTTATGTTTGTAGATTTAATTATTTGCCAAGCTGTATGTATTAAGTTTCATGCAATTATTTCATAAACGGCATAGCATACAGGCCACCTGTGAGTGTTACATTTATTAACACCAGTCACGTTTTGAACGAAATCCTTCAGGTAGTTAATAGAGACGAGTGCCTTTAGTTTCCAAACACACACCTTTCAAAGAAATCGTATGAATTGTATTTTTAGCACTTGACTCGCTATAAAATTGGTTCGTACTTAGTGAACTTTCCTCTTCATTAAGGATATATTAAAATCACGAGTTAAAGTCATTTGTACGCGTTTAGGATAGAAGGCAATAATCACAGAAAGATTAACTTTGCCATGCCGATTGGTTATAGACATTAATCTCCTGTGAATATCTGTGTATCCTTCCTTGAGTCATTTTACTTTAAACTGTATAATTAAAATATTTACATGTATCTACACGTACTTATTTGAGATAAAAAGATGGTAAATTCACAGTTATACTTTATACTTTTTAAATCTGTATGACAAAAGTCACACAGGAAACAGGATACTATTCAGAGAACCACTTAAATTTATATCAAAACGGAATATAAAACTGTATCGTGCTCATTTGCGAATAATGTAATTATGACGCATTTGACGAGGTAAATCAAATAGAAAGCTAGCATCAGATCGTAATGTATCTTCATGCCTGAATGTAACGAACATACCAGCAAACAACTTTTCACATACTGAACCAAAATAAGTTTATTCAAATTTGAAATACAAAGATTCCCTGAAGCTGGTGAATTTTCATGTAATCACTATCATTTAAAAAGAGGTCAGTTATTCATTGAACCATTATATAACAGAAATTTCCATCTTATTTGTACACATTCAAGTGACATAATTTATGCAGACATGATAACAGTTTATTACTATGGGGCCATTGTTGTCTACAGGGAGGAAAGTCCTCCATGATTTACTAGAATATAACTGTTATTTTTCTTACCTTATCATTACAAACATTTTACTTCCTAACTTAATAGCAGCAAATATTTCACAGGTTCCTGTGACAAGCATTTATTATACAATAATGTTCCTAAGGATATTCATAGATATAAACCAATCATCAATTCCTCTTTACGGATTTTAGTAATATATGAAATTATAACAACTTTTGCTAAACGATTTTATGGTGAAAAATTGAAGGAAAAACTAACGTTTCATTAGGTGACAGCAACAAATATTTTAAATTTACAAATATGTAATCTTACTGTTATTTCAACAAAGAAAAGATGAACTGAAATTTTTTGTTTATTATTAATGGGTTATATTGCTTTTGTAGGTGTACGCCAACGTCGTGTTTTATCTCTCTTACTGTGTTCCTTACTCTTGAATGATCTGAAACCATTCTAAGCTTAAAGGAACAAGGGAGTTTCTATTTAAAGATTGTAGTTATTTTACTGCTGTATGCGGTTGATTTAGTAGTCTTTGTTAACGCTGCTAATCAGTTATACAATATTTTCAAATAGAATGGCTCAAACCTGATAATAGGTTTAGTGAATACGGAAAAACAAAATTATATTTCGTATAAGTGTTGGTTCAGAAGTTATGAAAAGTGGTACCATGGCCGTACAGAGGTAAATATTGAATCATATTACCAATATCTAGGATGAATGTGTTCTTCTAAAAACATAAATGCACCTGTCAGACTACTTCAGACCCTGAAGGCTATGCATATGTTAAATCGAAATATTGAAAAAGTTGGTACAATAACTGTATGTCTGACACTTATAAAACTCCCATTTTGTATCAAGAATCGGAGGTTAGAGGTTTTTATGATGACAACGATGTTGAAAAAGTTTATGTGCCATTTTCTAAATAACTTCAATCTATATTTAAGTCTAGTCCACATGCATTCGTGCAAAATGACGTAGAAAGAATTAGTATGCAGAATAGAAGATACAACTGTATTTTGAAATATTGGCTTCAAATTCCAGAAGACAGTTTTTCTAAATAATGTTACGAATCTACTGAAAACGAATTTCATTCTCTAAATATTTGTCCGCTATATATAAAATTATCAAATAATAACCTTCTTTCTTATACAAAAGCCCAAAACTAGAAAAAGATATAATGCAAAACTTCTATTGATTGATTCATCACTGTTTATTATAAAAGCTTTACAGATCATAGAAACTGTTTCATCATCAACTCCTGTTAAATAAACTCTGTATTACAAAAAACACATTATTATTATTATTATTATTATTATTATACATTTTTGATCATTCCTATGCAAACTAATTGCTTTAAGTTTCATACATTATTGTGACTTAGTCATATGAGAGGTTACATCACAGAGTTCTTAAAAGGCAGTGAAAATCCTTTCTTATGACTTTCACATCATGATGTCTAATTTTAAAAATAGTTTTGTTTTTAAATCTTGTATAAGAAACATACAGAGCTCGTCTTTATTATACGACTAGTTTTAATTTCTGTCATAAGCATGTGCTATTTGAAACGATAATATGAGTGTAAATAAAAGAGGAAAATTTTTACAATTATAAGATTTTATTGAGTGCTTTACAAATTGTGGGCAAAAATTACACACATACTGAAGTTCAAAGGGCCTTGTTTCAAACTTCTTAAAATATGAGATCTCGGTTTACTAATCCGATATCTAGATTTGCTAATGCGAGATCTTTGTTTTCTGATCCTAGATTTCACTTTTCTAATCAAAGATCTCAATTTATAATCCAAATTATCGCTTTTTCCTGAAATCTCTAATCAGAAGTCTAAAATCATCGATTAGTAAATAGAGTTAATAAATAAAATCTCGGATCTATACATAGAGATCTGAGATTAATAGATCGAGATATCGGATTAGTAATCGATTTCTTGGATTAGCAAATCAATCTGTTCAGAATATGAGTTTTGACACCTATATTCGCTTCTTGGTCTCATCTTTTAATACTTTTGATTTCCATCATTAGGAGGGGGCGCAACAGGCATTGGCATCTGACTCAGGCCCGGTTGTTGTACAAGGAATATCTGTCCACCTGTAATGAAAATAAATATGGCAATGGATCTGATGTGGGATTCTATCTATTTGTTCTATCTATCTATTCTATCTGTCTGTTTCCATGTATGTATATATGTATGTATGTCTCTTTCGGTCTTTCCGTCTTATTGTAAACCAATGGTGCTGAAAAATTTACAACGCGCTATTAATGAAATCACTCATATAAATCACCTAAATACGGCACTGATAGAGGAAAAACGCAATAAAGCAAAGGAACTAAAATAACTGCAATTCTAAAACTTTAACATCATTAGTGTTTTCTTCCGTAATGCCCATGTTTATCATTCCAACTTATAACAAACCTTATAAACTAACTAGCTAGTTGTTTATTTAATATTTAATATTTTAGAAAACTTGAAATCTATCAAAGCAGGCACAATTTATTTTAAACCTTTCTTCCAGTTCATTTGAACATCTTCTCCATGCCTTACTTGATTCTAAACCCCTAAAGATGATAAATGTTAACCACTGAATTATCATTGATGAGATGCATTTAATTAGCCCTTTATACAAATTCGACTTACCCGTGGGCCCTGGCACATTCGGGTCAGGTGCTGTCAAAAGATGAAGAACATAACGAATATAGTAGAGAAAATACAACATTAAATCTTGGCTAAGAAACAATGTTTTATTTAAATATCACACCGAAAGGTTATATAGCGCTATATCACCAACCATCGAGGCTAATGTCCGCCGATATAAATGAAGTGGACACTACCTTTAATCAAGTTTAACTTTGTTTGTTTTGATTCTTTATATCTCAAGGAATTTCGTGATATTCATTGCTTTTTAAAGAAAAATATCTCCCATCCGCTCCCCCAACCCCTACCAAAAAAAAAAGAATAACGACAAAATAAAGAAAGAAAGAAACAAAAATCCAGCAGCAAAGCAACAAACAAGCAAATGTTCTGCATATATCATAAGATAGCATCATGTGTGTAAGATAGATTGTTGGCATACAATAGCAGGCGTGTCTGGCGTAGATATATAAAATACGATAGCAGGCGTGTCTGACGTAGATAAAATGCAATAGCAGGAGTGTCTGGCGTGGATATATAAAGTACGATAGCCGGCGTGTCTGGCGTAGATAGATAGAATGCGATGACAGGCGTGTCTGGCGTAGATATATAGAATGCGATAACAGGCGTGTCTGGCATAAATATATAAAATAAACAGCTGCCTCGTTTGGCGCTCAGCATTAAGAGGTTAGTGTTAGGACTGGTCGGCCTGGTGTCAGGATAATGTGACTGGGTGGGACATCATGCTACA
>JAECUM010027811.1:0-18352 GCA_016617855.1 Megalonaias nervosa | reverse complement strand
AGAGGCATGGGCCCGGAAATATATATTGGATTAGCAAGAGTGTTTATGAACCAGTTACGCATTAAGTGTGTGCATGGTTGTTGGGTGGGCATCTAAACAGTTTCCAAATTATGAGCTAGAGTCAAGTTCCTAACCCAAGGATCAGTGCTAAATATATGTCCTATTTGTTTTGTCTACTCATAGTATTTTTTTTTCAAGTCTGCAGAGAGCATTAGATATTCAAAGTCTACACAGAGTATTAGGTATTCATAGTCTACACAGTGTATTAGGTGTTCAAAGTCTGCACAGAGCACTAGGTATTCAAAGTCTACACAGAGTATTAGGTATTCAAAATCTACACAGAGCACTAGGTGTTCAAAGTCTACACAGAATATTAGGTATTCAAAGTCTACACAGTGTATTAGGTGTTCAAAGTCTGCACAGAGCATTAGTTATTCAAAGTCTACACAGAGTATTAGGTGTTCAAAGTCTGCACAGAGTATTAGGTATTCAAAGTCTACTCAGTGTATTCGATATTCAAAGTCTACTCAGTGTATTAGATATTCAAAGCCTACGCAGAGTATTAGGTATTCAAAGTCTACACAGAGTATTAGGTATTCAAAGTCTACACAGAGTATTAGGTATTCAAAGTCTACACAGAGCATTAGTAATTCAAAGTCTACACAGAGTATTAGGTATTCAAAGTCTACACAGAACATCAGTTATTCAAAGTCTACTCAGTGTACTAGGTATTCAAAGTCTACACATAGCATTAGGTATTCAAAGTCTACACAGAGTATTTGGTATTCAAAGTCTACTCAGTGTATTAGGTATTCAAAGTCTACTCAGTGTATCAGGTATTCAAAGTCTACACAGCACTAGGTATTCAAAGTCTACACAGAGTATTTGATATTCAAAGTCTACTCAGTGTATTAGATATTCAAAGTCTACGCAGGGCATTAGGTATTCAAAGTCTACACAGAGTATTTGGTATTCAAAGTCTACACAGAGCATTAGTTATTCAAAGTCGACTAAATCTGGGAAGAAAAGAGAATTTGACTTCTTTCCTTCCGATGTTAACAGATTCTGAAATTGTTTCCTGTATTTAAAATCGTGAACAATGCATCTGCAGCAATTTAATATGCAAAGAATTGATTCTGAGCAAATCAACTGAGTTGTGGCTTAATAATAATAATAATAATAATAATATCTTCTCCTGATGCTGTCAGCGTAGACTGGTATATTTCATTTACACAAAATAATAAATATTTATGCAAAGTATATCCTAAATGTTTTGAATATAATTTAGCAAGCTATCTTTTCTTTGTGGTTTAAATTACTGGCGTTCTAAATTATACAGTATAAAGTGTCTAATAATAAAGCACAGTGCAATATTTGTGACTACACATCTCCCTCTCCCTCTCTCTGAAACACACACACACACACACACACACACACACACACACACACAGAGCATGAAATTTTTTATAGGCAAAATTTTGAAATTTGACAAAGTGACATTCATCGGTGTACTGAACATATTTTTATTTGCTGCATGATTAATTAATGGAGTTGTTTGTTTAATTCATCGTTTATTTAACTCGTTCGTATGCATGCTTATATATTCACTTATGTATCTAAATATGTGATATTTTCACAAAATCTTCAAAGAATTACTGAACAAAAATATTTTATAGAAATACGTAAACGAAAGTGAAAGTACGAGAATTGTGACATATTCTCGACAACATGATTGACAAGGCAAACATTTTAAAATAAAATTGGACTCGACATGAAATCAGTTAAATAATTAAAAATTAAGAATTATGATTTGATAATTGAGAGGGAAAAGTCATCCCATAAATTATTTCCTCTGGGTAAAAAAGAACTAATTAGATAAATCAAAATGGAAAAGGACCACAGTATAGCAACAATTTTAAAGTTTGACTGCCCAATTCACCAAATATTGTTCGAGAGCGGCGCACTTTTAACTTAAAATGCTTGTGCACATAAATGACACTTATAATATGTTTTGCATAAGCACGCTAACATACTTTTATGAAGAATTTTACTTACAATTAAGACATATATGAGACTGACCATATCAAGTCATCACAGCAAAAGAAAGTCAAAGGGTGAAGTGTTTGAAATTATGCTCTTAACATGAAATGCATGGTCAGCGTAGGGATAGTTTCCAAAACTGGACTGTAAATCGCCAGACAGCTGATGCGCTTGCTAGCGAAGATGAATGGAGTCACAGTCTATGTTAGAGAATTTTCCTCGTTTTAGTGGTGATAATTCGCTTAGTTTTATTCATTATTGGTATTGATTTTAAGGGACCTGTTTGTTCTTTAGAATATGAGCATTGTGGTGATGTTGTCTATGTGTATTTTGGCGACCGTGAACAGTGAATAATGAGGTATTGATGGCCTGAAAGTGAAGTCTGTGAACACATTGCACGTTTGTTTTGTTTACAGTCCATCCTCTCAACAACAACAACAACAACAAATGCCAGATAACCTATGACAAGAACTTCACCGTGAGTTCATCTTTGAAGATCATCATATGATTTGTTAGGATTTGGAGACACTGTAACGTTCAGTACTGACAAACATATGCATTGACTATATAAGTAAAAATATTGTGATCCAAGCCCATATCAGCACTGCAATGGCGGATGGTCACGTGAAACAAAACATAGCCACGCTGATTGAAAAGGGTTAGGTGGCAGGGGACAGTTTTGCCCATGGCAAATTTCTTAACTTAAAGGTATAATGTGACTTTTTTGAGCTATTATTGTGTAATAATTAAAGATAAGGACATATGTGTGAATTTGCTCTTTCCGGATTGTGTTGTTCTTGAAACTGATGTTAGGTATGTACACCTCATCTAGTCAGTGCACAGTATGTAGCCAGTGAAATATCAATAGTTGGCTAGGAAGCAGAGCTAGTTACTGATAGCAGTAGACACGTTGGTTCAAAGCAAGTAGAATATCTTAAAAACTGATTGGATGACAACTGTTTTGAATCGCATCAAAATATTCAGTACATAATGTTTTTCAAAATTGTCATCCAGGGAAAGGGCTTGCGTTTGCACTGTGAGCACCACGTGTTCTCAGAAATGGCCTTCGAACATGAAAAGTGCATGTATAAATTTGGGGGTGGCGACTTGTCAGATCAATGGAATGATATTCTTATGTGTTTCTTTATTATTCTTATCCAAAAATATGGGCCCTTTTTTTACCTCACTCATGTAGTTTATTTTTTTTATGAATTTTTATATTAGGTAGGTGTATGCAACATTAAATTTGTGCATAAAAACTGTCCCCTGCCCCCTTATAGAAAAGAAAGGTCTATGGAGAATGTTGCTGTACCGATTCATTTGTAGAATCATCGTCATTCAAGACACCAGGGATCTCGTGTGACGAAGCGGAATAGCTTTGAGAAGTCAGGTTGAAATCGAATGCCTACGGTCTGAATTGACTTATGAATATATCAAAAAGCTACTATTTTAATGATCGGCCAGCAGTAAATATATCAATCACCATACATTCTCATTCCATCATGAATTGTGTCCCTCATGAGTAACCTGTACTATGACAGTCTTGGTCTGTCCATTCACTGATCTTATGACTATCATGATGTAGCTGGACAAGTTAGTGTACAATAAGAGTTGACAAGTCGGAAAAAATGAATGATTAGGTGGAAAATAGCACGCATTATACATATAAACTTGGCGCTAAGTATTTAATGTAGGATAAAACTATATTATTATTATTTACGGAAGAAAAGTGGTAATATTGTCATACAATTCGTCTGTATGAACGCATTGGAATACATACCTGTGAAGATTGTCCTTAGCTCCTTATAAACCGCTCAAACTCGACACATGAATTAAATTTACGACAGTGATCGTCCTTTAAATTGTTTCAACACTTTTGTAATTTCTGTCTTGTCCTCAAATGCGGGCTTGGATGATATGTGTTTTTTATAATAATAATTTTCAAATTACTTGGAGGGTCATTTGTCTCAAACGTCAAAGATTTGACATTTATGGGCAAATGACCCAAGTACTTGGGTATTTCCCTATCCCGCTGTGATTTAGCCCCTGGGTCATAACATCGAAACTATTGAGAGTCATATCGGATAATCATATGTACGTTTACTGGTCATTAAAAGACAAATTCATACAAGTAAGTAATAATGACCCTAAATCCAGTCCATTCTATAAAGTTTACATGTGATTGTCGAAATTATTTGTTATTAAGCCTTGTTGAATGCATATTGGCTGTGCTATTGTCAAGATAGTATTGAAACCACATATATATGTCGAACATGGGCAAGGGGTGGGTGGGTGGGCGGCGGGAATCGCGTAGCTCAGTTAGAATAGCGGCCGCACTCGTAATCCAAGGATCGCGGGTTCGATGCTCATCCAGGTCAACCCAGGTCGTTTGCTTCTGTATGTCATTGAGAAAGGCACTTAGCACCAATTCCACGGGATTGTATAGCCAATACTGTCTTGAGTGTGCCGTTAAAATCGTCAAAAGCTATGTGTTGAGTGTGCCTTTAAAACCATCAAAAACTATGTGTTGAGTGTGCCGTTAAAATCGTCAAAAACTATGTGCGGAGTGTGCCGTTAAAATCGTCAAAAACTATGTGCGGAGTGTGCCTTTAAAATCATCAAAAACTATCTGCGGAACGCCCATTGTAACTAGACAATGTCTAAGAAAACGACAAGAGTTTACATTATTCTCTTCATACCCGAGTTGCAAATAATGAGACATGTACATAGTTACAACCATATACACTGAAACTACAGTCATGTTCGGAAGCAAAGACCACAACTATCAAAAGAGTGGCAATTATATGTAAGCATTACTTTAATTCAGACACACATATACACAAGCAAACTTTTACTGCCCCCATCCACCCCCCACAAAATTTACGCACACAATATGAAAGAGGCAAACAAAAACTTATATACAAATTTTATAATAATAACAGACACCTATTTAGGCAAATAATAATAATAATAATCATCATTTTCATCAAACTTCAGCTGTTTAGATATAGAATATTATTTTTCAGTTCAAACGTCTTAAAGATATAAAAATATAGGTTGCGTATAATATTCTAATATATTTGGACCTTTCCAGTAATACGTCCCTATAGGCTTAAGTTTTAAATCTAACTGACACCGAGGTCAAATGCTAATCATCTCTCATTGTACTGCATGCAGAATACAATCTTTCTTCAGTTGGTTTGTACGGAATTGCCCAGACTCAATTTCCAGTCTGTGCAAAAATGACAATTGCAAAGTAGCTATGGCTATAGGAATTCTAAATTTGTAATGTAAGCAGTATCAAGATATACTTTAGGCTGAAATAAAGAAATATTTACGTAAAACGAAGCTCTATTATAATTACCATCCAATTTCGAATAAAATACTGATCAATCTTTGTTTCATATCATCCTGAAATATGCCATCATATTCCTACCCATTGATTGATCCAGACTTAATAAATCAGTCAAGACAACAAATATCTAGTCTCTAACTACATCCCTATTTTATCTTATGTGGTAACTTTACTAAAACATCCAATATCTTATTTATTATGTGAAGTAAATTCAAAGCAATAAAAAAAAATCTTATTATCTTTATATCATGTGTAGTCTTAAACCAGTATTTGATAATTATATATTGTCTTTTCAGCATAAATGAAATTCCTCCACGTTCACGATAAATAAAAGAATTGTGTGCACTTCTTTTAACAACTTGAAACATTTTACAACAAACAGTGTATGTACTCTTTCAATTTTAGTATCAGGTATAAAACCACAGGCCTCACTAAATGACGCATCTTCAAAAGTAGCTGATTTATAAATGTATAATTGCAATAACATTCTAAGATCCTTGTGTAGTGTCGAATGATTGATCTCAATAGCATGGAAAATGACTGATAAAATTAAAACTTGTTTTCTTGTCGCAGACTGCAGTAATAAGATTAAACACGATCTTTCATAATTCCTTCATTTCATTCATTGTATGATTTAATTCGTTGGCAAAAAGATTTGGTTTGATTTTATGCATTTTTTGTAATTTCACTTCATTCTTTACCCAAAAGCTTGTTATTTCATAAAGGTCAAAGAAATACTACGTGTATATTTTTCATTTTGAAACATTTTGTTTTGGTTGCCAGTTTTCTCTGAAGATATTGACAATTTGCAGTCTTAGCTACGATATTACGATATCGTATCAGCTTACAGTTAAAACAAATGTAGATGTCCCGAGTTAAAATGCTTTATGATTCTGCGTGCCTTATGGAATTAGAATTAGTATCTGTAAATAGTCGGATACATCTTCATGTTGGAAAGTAAACGGTTGTGCCTATAAAACATGAACGTGATGGTCTCCGGGTAGTCTTTTTCATTTCCCTTCGTTATTTTTACACTTCCCCTACTGAGAGCCCCGAAGCATTGTGCAACACAAATGGCTTTCAACGTGTTTTGACAAGCATTATTTGGGTCAGGTCAGCTCAGGATAAATTCAGCTCAGAGAAAACCTGATAAAAGCCCATGACGTCATGATGTGTACATGGGCATGCGCATGATGAATTTATGCATAACATAACATAATTGTAACTCAAGGTCGAACAATGGGGCTTCTAAGGGGAAAATTTGAACCTTATTTACCTAATGAAAACTGAATTTAGAACCAAAGATATGCAGGTAGAAAATCTTTGCAGCCAACAGAAATCCACATCCTTTCAACTTATTGAGCATCACCAGAACTGGCACAGGAAGTTTATAATATTTATACATGCGGACATATATTTGTTTCTTCGTATTAAGAGCAAAGCCGTGGTAGTTCCACATCTGCTTGGAATTCCCACGAGGCAATCAAGTATAAAAGACATAAAATATCGTATACCTGGAAACCTTTCAGAATGTTCTCTCAGCCGATGAATGTGTCCGATCAAAATTTTGTCTAAAGCCGATCCCAACTGTCGATATGCGACAGCCTAATTTCATTGCAACATTTACGGATGTTTAGGGTGCGTGGTAATCAAGAAAGATATTAGGGCAGCAGCGGGGATCCTGAATTTTGAGAACGCACGTATGTATGTTGCAAAAAAATTACAAAAGAAAAATCGCTAACATATTCTAGCACTGTATCTTCACATTTTAGGACTCACGGTGCTAATTCAGTTCCCATAGGAAACCTATGCAAACATTATGATATGAAAAATTCAATAACTTAAAATTTCTGAGTGCTCATAATCAAAGCAATGTTTATCAGTATAGATGAAACCTGGATGTCAGCTTATGTGTAGAAAAAAAGGATATTAGCCGCGACATTTTCTGGACCTACATGTGTTTGAAACATGTGCTTTCAATTCCGCACCAAAAGAGCCAAGTACTAATTTAGCAATGAGTGTTCCAAACTCAAGCTGTTAAAGGACTGAAATTCCATCAATAAAACAATGTCTCTTTTTATTCATTTACAACTTGGATAAACTCTGAAAAGATTCTTTTTCCTAAAAAATAACTTACATTATTAACCAGTCATGGCCAGCCAAACCCATATATACTCTACTTTACGTTCAACCATTTCCAGGCTGGTCCCCATTTTTCCATACAGTTAGTACCGTGTGTCCATTACGATAAGCGATGTTGGAGTTGCCAATCAACGATCCAATGTAACATATGTTTTGCGGACAAGTATGTATATTAACCATGATAAAGAAGAACAAGTTATTTACTGGTATAGTTACGTAGCTCTAGATATTTACATATGTTTCACCCTTAATTATTTTAATTTGTTTGCTGAAAAAGTATATCTTATCTAACCTTCGTATACATCCGCTAAGGAAATAAGCCCATGAGAGTAAAATTTAACATTTCAAAACTAAGTCTGAAGAGATCTCTGCTTACTCTGACTGTTTCCAATTTCATCGTGCTCTTCACGATTGGATGATGAGGCAGCAGAAAGATATTATTAAGGAAAGACTTGCCTTAAAAGTATTTTAAGGAGGAATTCCTTATTAAACCTTGCTGTTTCCTAATCAAAGAAATGTCTCGCCTGGCGTAATACAAACACTTTAAAATCTGCCGGATTGACATACTGTAGAAGGCAGAATCCTTTGTTTCTATGACTATTGTATGCTTATAATTGACAAAATGTTAAAAAGATTGTCACTTTTAGAAAAAGAACCCCACAATTTTAAGTCCGGTAAAGATAATTTACCTCAACAAAAATGCATTTGTTCCAAAGATAGGATCAAAATCCATTAAATCTATGACATGTTAACTTCGTCATCAGGGTTCCAGGTACCAAGTACTGGTTGATTTCAAATTTGATTGCAGTCTTGCTCTTCATGAAAACTTGTTCCTGAGGATGACGGCAAGAAATACTTTTTCTTCAATACTGATTTACTATGACCAAGTGGTCTAAAGCACTAGCCT
Organism: Megalonaias nervosa; assembly: GCA_016617855.1. Lineage (NCBI taxonomy): Eukaryota > Metazoa > Mollusca > Bivalvia > Unionida > Unionidae > Megalonaias > Megalonaias nervosa. The sequence continues at coordinate 9,908 of JAECUM010027811.1, read as the reverse complement.
TAATTGATCACTGCCATCTCACCTCTGTTCGCGCGGTTTTGAGGCTCGGCTAGGCCACTGTGGGTTATGAGAAAGCATGTCAGTAGCTTCCCGTCGGTCGGTTGTTCTTCCCTTGGTTCTTCCTCCACCAGTTATACTGGCCGCCATGTATTATATCCTACTGTTTTGTTGAAACATGGCGTTAAACCTACAACAACAACATCAATATATTTATTTACTGATCGCTCTTGTTACTGAAAAGTATGTTAGCAAGCTCAACCAGATGAATTGCAAAGAAACTGATCAAGTAAAGATGTTTGAATAGGGCTAATAACACGGTTTAAAAAGTTGATCTCTCCGGCTTCTGATGTTACATTAAGTTAATTATGTGTATATAACTGGAAACTTTATCTGCGGAAAAATAAATTTCTCTGTAAAGAAACCAGCTGTCAAGAAATATTGCAGACTGGAAGTTTTTAACAGAAGCTATCACACGATTTTCTATTTATAGCGTTTTCAGAATAAAATTGTGCATATATTATGAAAGTTTCACGCAACACATACGATTCAGCGGAACGAAATATAGCACGCAGTCAGACTTCATCATGCAGTCAGACAGGACATATTGTGGACGCAATTTAGGAAAATTAGAAGGGAATCAAGAATACGGTTAAGAACTTGTCATAAATAAGCAGAAGGTAAGATACGAAGACTCTGGTAAATTTTTCGAGGCTATTGAATTTTTTTTTCCTTGATAATAACAATTTGGATAGAGATGGTGTCCTTATTCAGAGATATTTTGTGAGACAATATTTTAAACGTGAACCGTTTTTGGACAGCCAGGTACCCAAAATAGCTGCTAGTTTATGTATCAGAAATGAAAAGACAGAAAATCGAAATTTAAAAACATAAACAATTACAAGAAAGTGACTCCATGTAGCTAAATTAGCAAACTGGATCTTGTAGTTTGAGCAGGATGGCAAGCTACCGTCGTTACTCGCTTATAAGTAGAGTCCAACTCCAAACTGCACAGATCCAGATCTGCCGTTGCATAATGCGCTGACAGATCTGGGTCTGTGTAGTTTGTTATGGGTAATCAGTAGAACAAACAACATTGAACCCGATCTAAAATCGTATTATGCTACGGCAAATCAGGTTCTTTGTTGTTAGCAAATTACCTCGACTTATAAGCAAGTGCAGACGGTATATGAAGGTCAAACAAAGTCGCTGGATTTACTATCGAAAGGTACTTCGACATGGTCTCATGAAATAAGGAATTTACATGGAAAATTTGCCCGCCTTGAAAAGCATCTCTGATAGGAGTTCCAAGTGCGGGTAACAAGAAGCACATTTTAAGTCCAGATTGGAAAGAGATTTGTCTTGTTTAGTTTGTTGTTTTACGACTTTGCAACAAAAGAAGGTACTTTAGTGCCGAGGAAATTTGAGTAAAGTGCATTTTTAAAGGACAAACCACGGTAGGCGATCCGGGATAAGCCGACGGCAGGATTGGAACTAGTACCCTTTCAATTGCGAGTCCTTCACGCTAACCACTAAGCTACTGCAGCAGCTCTTGCCTCCATTAGTCGCCTTCTACAACAAGCTAGAGGGCGTATCAGGCCTGTTCTAAATTCGAATCCCCAGATTGGAATTAAAAGAAGCATATGTTTCCAAGATAATGGAACCAATTTCTGATCAGTTAGGAAGCCCATTCCATGTACACACAGCTCCGAATCATCTCATTAATAAAACACCTTCCTTTGAACATGAAGTCCCTTGTTGATACAGTATTAGGGAAGCAACATAAAAGATCTGAATAATTATTGCAGAAAGGTTCTCTTTACTGGAAAGCAGTATAGCTCTAACGTCTTGCCTCTGGAGGTTTGACACACATGTCAGTACGTATACTTGAAAGCTGTATAGCTAGCTATATCATCTAGACGTAAATGTCAATCCGTATACTTGAATGGAAACAGTATAACTATAGTATCTAGACGCAAGTGTCAACACGTATATTGAATGGAAATCTGTATAGCTATACCATCTAGACGCAAGTGTCAATACGTACACTTTAATGGAAAGCTGTATATCTAAAGCATCTAGACGCATTGTCAGATACTCCCCTCCCAGCTTTGTTGGGGTGGGTGTTCTGGGTTTTGGTTATCGTTATCTAGAGGTGATCGCCGACGGTGTAATTTGCCCGGAACGGGTAAATATCAATAGAAATTGTGAAATTTACAGGTGGATAGAATTTAAATCATCATTTAGATCAAGTGAAATATATCGAAAACATTGCCTTGTACAGTTTCATAACCTGATGGTCTTGATTTAGTCCAAATTCCACAGCGACTATCCCTTTTGACTTCCTTGTGCCAGTAAGTCTGGGTCTCCTCCACTTTTGACTTCCTTGTGCCGGTAAGTCTGGGTCTTCTTCACTTTTGACTTCCTTTGCCAAATTCACAGGTTGTCTCGCCTCTTTCGCCCTTTCCAACTTTGTCCACTTTGGGTTCTTAATACGCAATACGTAGAACGTAGATCGTAGAGCGCAGAGCTATCTCGTCCTTCCAAAAAAACAAAATAAGCAACCTAAATCTTCCGTCACATTATACTGGGGGAATAGATCAATACCTTCCATCCCTCGTTATGTCAGATAAATTCTATTCTAATTTCAAACAGATTCTACGGCTATCTAGTCTAACTGGCCATGACAGACCGTAACAACCTAGTTTCACAAAATTAATGGTCAACTAACTGCCATTTCAACATCCCACCGAGACATTAGTTCCAGACTAGTCTCAATTACACAAATGAATGAAATTCCTTGCTAATGTATTTATAACAACAATCAAGTGGTTATCATACGTGAACTCTCAAATAAAATAAGGCATGACATTCTAGATACATAATTTCCTATAATAAATGAGACTATACGTTCAAACAAGTCGTCAATGTTTATATATAAGAAAAATATCATTGTACGGACTCAGATAAACGAACTCAACACAGGTATACCATATCAAGAAATTAAATCTACGGACTTAAACAAATAAATCCATGCAAATACAAGCAAATAAAGCAAACGAAGCATCATAGTAGTATCAACGAATTACATAAGATTGTTGCAAATACCTTGTTTTTCCAAGCTCTCACTTCCAGAATGTGTCTGTCAATTTTTCCAGACAATTGCTTCCCTTGGATGATTTCTACGAGTGAATTTCTTCTAAATTCGACCCGGAGTCCACTACCTTTGTTTTCTCTCGCAGAAAATGGTGTCGACTGATTTAAATTTTGCTATTTTGCACATTTAAACTGAGAGTTTTTCATGCGAAACCACGCCCCCTTTCACAGCGTGACCAATCTGGAGGAAATACGTTTCCCGCCTGAACTTGCTGAAACAATGTAGTTCGTCTGACAACCTTGATTACCCAACTGATTCCTGGTAACTTTCAGAAATGACAGTTTTTCACACCGATCAGAATTTGACCCCTTTCCCGGTCAGTTTAAACAAACGTAGCCTTAATCAAAAATCGCTAAACTCGTGACAGAGACTGTACCAATCCGTGCATTATGGCAATTTAAAGGTGCGCAGAACTCCATAAATCTAATTAAACGTACACGTGTCCAGCTAAATGTGTTCTACAGAGATCGACAGACAAATTTGCTAAAATTACACGCATATGTCAACACGTATACTTGAATGAAAAGTTGTATAGCTATAACATCTAGACGCAAGTGTCAATACGTACACTTTAATAATAATAATAATAATAATAATAATAATAATAACTTTTGTAATGTGTCGAATTTTGAAGAAGTACTGGATCCTAAAGTTGAATAAATTGGGCATTAAAATTTTATCATAGTCAAGCCAGAAAAGTCTTTGAGAAAGTTCACTTTGATATTTCCCTTGTTTCATCTGTGAAACATAAAAGGGCCTACGTTTAAGCTTCAGTGGAATTGACCCAGTCATCGTAACGGTATATTGGCAGAGAGTACATTAGAATTACCGACAGTATCTTTTGTAGAGGACCTTATGTCAAATAATTGATCTTCAAAGTAAAGCTAATTGTATCATATTCTAGGCTGTCAAAAACTGATGAAAGACATGATTATTTTGGGAAAGATTTAGGAACAGTTGCTTCGATTGGTCAGTTAAAATTAAGGCGTACACTTTGGAAGTAATCAGAATTTAAGGTAGCGACTTGGCTCAGAATTCTTTAGTCCAGTTTTTCTTGCGAGAAGTCGAATTTGAGACTCCGGTGGAAAAACCTGAGAATAGAGTTTTCCCTCGTTAACAAGTAAAGAGGTGAGATAGCTGTCTTGAAAGGAAAGGACAGGTTATAGTGCTTGGACGCACGATTGTGTGGAAAAGAAACAGCATTAAGGTACGCAATTTTAATTTCCATGTAATTTTCTATTTTGTTGTTGGTTTTATGCAAATGTGTTTGATATACTTGTGATGTAATTCATATATTCAAATGTGTAGAATTTCTTATGGTTATATGAATTAATTTCCTTTGTCTGTAGGATGATACTGTTTATCGTTAGTTAATGATAATTGCATATTTATGTATGATTTTGTAATGCTGAAATGATCTTGCAGGTTATTGGTTACTGTAAGCTAGAATTTAGTGAATCGTATGCAATAGTAATCGAGCATTTATCTTATTGAGCTGAATTGACTAGCCAACTGTAAGAAGACGTATAGTAATGTATGCTGATATATACGGCAATTGCCGCGTGGAACAGGGACGATGAACTGTTTAATTAAGGTCAGACTTGGTATATTGCAATGGTCATTTGTAACTATAGATAACGATTGTACCTTACCTCAAATACAGTATATTTGTAAGGACCATTAATCGTTAAAGGTCACATTATGTCAGAATTTATGCAGTGTGGATAGCTATTTACGTTTCTGAATAATATATATACGGATAGGTGGTGAAACATATACAGCTTTGGTCGTAATCTTGTCATTTAAGGGAACAGCTTTCTATGTCCTCCCCGAGAAACCCGATGAGGACAGTCCAAGAAGGAAGTCCGCAAATAGAGAGTTCAGAATAGAAGGGTCAAGAGGAAGAACCAAGCATACATGCTAGACGTGGAATACACAAAGTCAAGAGAGAACGACGCCAGGTGATGCAAGTCAGGCGTGGACATTGTACTCTTTTCACCACTCGTTACTATGATGAACGAATCCGTAAATTGAACACTGCTATTAAATTCCATTAATGTAAATCGGTTGGATTGTAATTGCAATTTTTGCTTATGTATTAATTAATTAAATTTATTTTATTTTATTGTTTAAGGGGACTCTTATTTGTTTTTTTCGTCTCAATAGTCTTGCTTAGTTCTCTGTCAATGTTCTATCTATCTATTCACACTGGGCAATAACATCGAGGGAGGTCATCCCCTAGATAACGATCGCCAAATCAATTAACAGAGGGGCACACACACACACACGTCCATCGCACGTCTTCCTCTCCCCCCTCCTCCCCCCCTTTACAACTTTTTTCAAAGAGGGTAAGACAATTAGCTAAGAACTAATCTACCTTGAGGCCCTCATACAAAGGAATTTATTTATTTTAGCTGCATCTCTGAAGCCACTGGATATATTGGATTTGGAAGAAGGAAATAGAGTGGGCATTTCTATCTCAGCTGGAATATTATTCCAGAGCAAAGTTCCAGAGTATTGGAAACTTTTTCAAAAAAAATTCCTTATATGGTTTGGGAATTTTATACTGTTTGGTAGACATGGATCGCAGGTGGTGAGCATTGCCAGGTAGCCTATACTGGAATAGTGATTATAAATATTCAGGAGCACTATTATTGGATGTTCTGTACATTAATTTGGCTTTTCTCAAACGGATTCGGTCTTTAACAGGTAATATTTTTAACTTACCAGCTAAATTTTCCTTGCTTTCTTTCTGGATTGATATTAGCCCAAATGCTCTTTTTTGAAGATGTGCCAGCTTGGCTATGTTTCTGTCGTTTGAATTACACCATACTGTATTACAGTAGTCTAAATAGGGTTGTAAGTAACTGCTGTAAAGTAGTTTTCTGTGCCTTTCAGGGAGAAAATGGTTTATCCTACTGAGAAGCCATAAACTTGAATCGACCTTTTACTGATATTTTTTATACGTTCGGTCCATGATAGGTTATTATCTACCAAAACAACAAGTAGTCTGTCATGACAGACCATTTGCAACGTTTTATCCTTTCATGTCAGACATAGTTTATCACTATCAAGATTTGTCCTTTTTGCCGCGTTGAGATAAGTAATATTTTAGTTTTACCAGTATGTACCACCATGCCATTGCATGTGCACCAGTTGTCCAGTTAGTTTTGGGCAGTCTGTAAAGAAATTTCGAGTTCATACTTTGTGTTTTGGATGTCTGAGAATGTTGTGTCATCTGCATAGAGATCTGTAGATGATACTGAGTCCCTTAGTAGAAGTGGTAATGAAAAGCAATATAGCTATAGCATATTGATGCAAATGTCAATACGTATACTTTAATGGAAAGCTGTATAGCTATAACATCTAGACGAAAATGTCAATACGTATACTTTAATGAAAAGCAATATAGCTATAACATCTAGACGCAAGTGTCAACATGTATACTTTAATGGAAAGCTGTATAGCTATAGCATTTAGACGCATATGTCAATACGTATACATTAATGGAAAGCAGTATAGATATAACATCTAGACGCAAGTGTCAACACGTATACTTGAATGGAAAGCTGTATAGCTATAGCATCAAGACGCAAATGTCAATACGTATACTTTAATAGAAAGCAGTATAGCTATAGCATCTGGCATCTGGAAGTTTGACACAAGTGTCAATAAGTATATTTTCACACATTTGTGAATATTTGCCGTAAAAGGAACAGAGCTCACCGCATCTCTAAGGGCATGGTCGTCCTAGTTTTGTTGGTGGATATTTATTGACTGTCTGAGTCATAGTTTGCACCACCTTTTATTTAATGTTTAAAAATTTTTGTTTAAATTGCCTTTGTGTAATTATCTTTCTAATTAGTGCTGTCATGCGCAATACAGTGAATTTACTATTTATTTTTTAAAATCTTTATTCTGGTAACATTTATATCAGTCAGTGCCCCACCTGTAAACAGCGCTATTGTGATATGGCATTCTACTTAGACTATCAATGGAGGAACACGTAACACTTTAGGGTACCAATAGTGTCTCACCTATAAACTGCGTTATGATGACATGGCTTTCTCTTGACGCTGGCAAGATGGGGACAACTAGCTCTTAGGGTAGCTACAGTGTCTTGCATGTAAAATGCGTAATTATGACATAAATCTTATTAAAATTAGATCTTCGCTGTCCTACGTGAAGATCTGACGACGACGATCGCTTAAGGGTAATGTTCTGGTGACCTTTGAATTAGCCAATGGAAATGCAGCTTTCAAAAAATCTGAAAGTGAATAAAAATTGTTCGGTACATATTCATGCTTATCATTCACACTGCTTAGCCTCTAAACGCGAAGATATAAGACTTCATCTGATTCGTTGATAAAATTAGCAATTATGGTAATAACATAGGTTATCAGAACATGACCCCTAAGCGGTCGCTGTCAGATTTTCATGTGTAACAGTGGAGATCTGATTTTAATCACATTGTTATGGCATAGCTTTATACTCACGCTGCAAGACAGGAAAACTTCAGGATGCCAGTTTCAGACGGATGGTAATATTCGTCAAAGTTTTGAAGAATGCAGCGGCTTATGTAGAAGATATGTGAGTTTTCAAACTACACGGCTATCATAACATTGTAAACAGCGGTACCGAAAACTTTCTTTTGACGCATGTGAGACCGGACCTCTTCGCACACCAGAGTAAAAATCGTTAAGTATTATAATACTATACTAAAATTTAATTTCAATGCAGTAACTGATGTAGAATAGTCACGACTTTCAAACACGTGATCAGGGGACATTAGCATAATTGTGATTGTTGACGATATTGCTGCCACCGGAAAAATGATACATTATTCTGTCAATGACTTTCTTCCCCACAGACAGATAATAATAACAGTTTATAAAATTATCTGCATCACGTAGGACACATGTAAATATATCGGTATGACGTAAGACTGGTAAATGACATTGATGTTAAAATATCTGAAAGGAAAATCATTTCTGATACTGAGCAAAGAGCATAGTGTAAAATCCTGACGCTGTCAGAGCAATCTCTGAATGATATCAAGGCAAACTTAGATGAAGTGCACAGAGGTCAGTGTCAGTCATATCCCACAATGTTTAGGTGGTTTTGTCATTTTAGAGATGGTAGCGAATTCAAGGAAGATGACCCACGTTCTGGAAAACTGTTGTCTGTGATTGGTGAGTGGGAAGTGGCTGCTGTGAAGGGGGGGGGGGCAATTAATGATGTTCATTACTCAGTGGAAGATATTTCCATTATCACGGACATAAATTAGTCACCTGTCAGACATCTGAAGCTCAGAAAGGTTTGTGCAAGATACAGAAATGTTTGAGAAAGACAGGTGGCTGATCAAAAATAGACCAAGTTGAAATCGTCCAACAACCGGGGCATCCGAGTAGAGCTCACCGTTCCCGATCACTGCCAGCTCACCTGTGTCTGCATGGGTTCGAGTCTCAGGCTCGGCTAACGTGGGTACGCGAGAAAGCTTGCCAGTAACTTCTCGTGGGTCGGTTTCTTGCCGGGGTTTTCCAGGGTTCTTCCTCCACCAGTTATACTGGCCGCCATGTATAGCCTATCTTGTGCTGAAAAATGGCGTTAAAACCCTACAACAACAACAACAGAAAATCGGCCAACTACTTGTCAAATATGAAAAGAACGAGAAGAGACGTTTGAATAAGATTTTCACTGGCAATGAACATTGATATACAAATTTTGAACCGGAGTCAAGAGAAAACAACGAAATTTGGACCGGAAAATTCGATTAGAGTATCAAATTGCACGACGTTATCAGATTTCCATGGGAGTTTTAAACGCATTGTATTTTGATGCGAAAGGTACACGGGCCTAACTCTGCAACTGTCACTTGATATTTTTATACCCCTTCAAAGCGTTGCCAAAAGTTGTGAAATACTACCAAACCAACCGTCTGGCACTGGTACCTGAGTTGTTCATCTACCACATGGCAATGCACCTCTGTCTTGGCAGAATTCCTGAAGAAGCACATCGAAACTTTGTCACATCCTCCATAAAATCCCGTTTTAGCTACAGGTGATTTTTTGCTGAATTCCGTTAAAAAAAGATTCCGTGTGGGGCAGACAATTTGAAAACCACGATGGAAGTCCAGTTTTCTAGTGTATGAGCAACACACCAAAAGTGAATACAAGATAATATTTAATAATGGGAGAACGGGAAAATGTGTAGATGTGTATGTGGAGTAGTCTGAGGGCATGTACTGACGTACTGTTCATTAATAAAGATCTTTGTCGTAGATAGCAATAATTTTCAAATCTTTGGAAATAACCCTCGTACATACAATACTTATTTTGATATACGCGTATAGTGGTATCTCTAACCTGAAGAGCCTTTTGATATTTGACCGTTACTCTATGAATGGAAAAAGCATGTAAAAAAAAAATCCAGTCGACATAGATATAACAATGTTACACTCAACCATTAATGTACATTACTTCCTTTTGTTATATCACAAGATCTTACATGAAACGACTGTGTTTTTTGTCTTCACCTACACGACAATGATTGTAACCTTTACGCGTTTGTTCAGTACGTTATATCCCAACTTATATATTGACCTGAGTGAAATGATGTTGATGATGTTGTGGGGCTTAACGCCATTTTTCAGCACACGATAGGCTATACATGGCGGCCAGTATTAATGGTGGAGGAAGAAACCGGGAAATCCCCGGAAAGAACCACCGACCCACGAGAAGCTACTGGCAAGCTT
>JAECUM010027810.1:0-11205 GCA_016617855.1 Megalonaias nervosa | reverse complement strand
ATTAATAAGCGACTCATTTGTATACGAATACATGTAATCAAACAAATAGCTATTGTAAAACAAAATCAATTGATAAATTAAAATATTTCAGTTTTTTTATAAGTTGATTTGTCTGTTACTGTCATATTTACAAACTATGTGTACATTTGTGAATTCTGATTTAGCCACGGTTTAGTGTTTTATCTAGGTTTGAAAGTATGGTGCCTGATCTATCTGTAGATCTGCAGTCCCAAAAAGAATTTAACAAGAACAGTTTGTATCATTTAGATCATGCAACATATTTTGACAACTTATTTCATGTACTTTGTACGTTTTCATTTCTCGTAATTGTAAGTGTATAATGCACATTGGGTTTCATTCAGCTGGATATTATCATGTTGTATCAAACATAGAGCGTACGTGCAGTAGACGAATTATTTTCAAAGATGCTATTATTTATTACATCAACGTATTATCACATTCGGGTACAGCCATGAACACTACACAGACCAAGGTCAGATTGTAATCGAATTCCTAAAAGTTCGACTATTGCTTGTTTTTCAATAAATGTAATGAACTACTAATATAGTGCATTATTTAAAAGACATTGATATCTCTCAGGTCACCAATCGCTTATGCATACAAAGCGAATGCATATAATACCAGTGTAAATGAGTCCATACACGAATCATCGCTCTAAGGAGTTAACGATCAGTCGTCATAAACTCTTAAAAATCAGGAAATTATAGTTATTTTATAAACTAAAGATGGCATAAAAGAAAGGAGATTACGGTGATCTTTGGATCTTAAAGATCACAGTGACAGGAAGGACTCGATTTAAATTCCTTAGAAGCAGATAATTTGAAGTTCGACACAACAATAATGCATTAAAATGCAGCTGAAGACAAACTAGATAATATTCAGAAAAATAAAGAGACTGCTATTCATAGTACATTATTTCTGCTCTAATAATCTTAAAAAGTGTATGAGATTTAAATTAAACTTAGACACGCTTAGTTGCAGATAGGAAAGGAAGATATTGCCTGATCATGTTAAAATGTGGAATTGAACTGAGTTTTAAGCCATATTATTTCAACAAATGAATTAGGTTTAATTAATGTATTAATTAAAATTTCAAGTAAAATTAATAATAAATTTTGTGAGTAATGGGCGTCACGTCAAAATGCCCTAACTTAAGAAGAAAACACTCTGTCACAATATGATATAGTTGAACCCTTTTTAAAAGGAATATTAAAGAAGCAATTAATATCTTAAAATGAATCACATATACATTAGTACACAAAACCAAATAGGCACAAAAACCACTAGTGGCAAAAACACTGGGGCCAAACTAACTTGTAAGAAAACTCCTATTCCTGAAACTTAGGATGGATTTTTGGGTTGAACATAACCGTATTCATTGAGATACAAACCAAATTTTATTTGTTAAGTTTTAAGACTTTAATATTTTCTAGTTTGAAATGTAGAAATCAGGGTAAAGTGAAAATTGATTAGTGATGGGTATAAAATAAAATTGCAGTTTCAGGAATTACTAACCTTGCCTTTTATTTAATTGTAATCCTAATAAACAAACGTCATGTGAATACCAAAGCTTAACTTCAGAATCTCTCCTTACTCTACATGCAACCTTTGCCATGATTTTAACATGTTTTTCAGAATTAGCCATCAACAGTTTAAGTACTTTCCATGTCGAAAATGCACACAAAGCTCTATCTGTTTAAGTGTAGAAGTCTGGAGATTTTCAAATGAACACGATCGAAAAGAACTGACAGTTTTCCTCGAAGCATGCACAAACATCCAGGGTCAAGGAAGAATGACGTTTCGGAAAGAGAATTGGTATATGATAGGCAGGCACGTGAGTGGATGGGTCTGAGTATCTAATTTGCATAGGCAGGCCTCTTATGTAAAATATAATCAATGCGACCAATCATATGCTTTCTTAATCAGTCACATGGTTAAGTCGTGTTTATCACTAATAAGGCAGTTTTCGTTTGATTCCACCCTTTCTAACCCATACCAAATATTTTCTTATGATTATAAAGAAAGAAGGATCAGGTCAATATATTTTTCATATTTATTAACAGAGTATACAGGCCGCATATGTACATGTACTCTTTAGTACTAAAATTCGAGGTATGGTCCTAGTATTATTAAATCTGATGCTTAATAAGAATGCTGTATGCTTATTATAGCAGGGCGTTTATTGGAATAAATAACTACAGGGTAAACCTTCATTTTGCTAAAGATTACAGACCATCTGCGCATGTGCGATTTTTTATATATACTTATTTAAGCACTGTCATAAAATCTACTGGGTTTATTGTACAGGATAATAAACACAAGGAAGAGGTCTTGGAAGGGACTCCATTGCAGAATAGTATACATAAGGTACAATACTGAAACGTTTATTGAAGAAAACACTTCAAATAGGTGCAAATGCAGCTTTGGTTAAGAATGTGGATTTTGGAAGTTGTAACTTGCTTCAAAGGCAGTTATCTTAGAAAATGTGACTTTTGTGCCGGCTGTTCGCCTCTGTACCATTTTAATTGTCTAGTCGCGTCATGTTTAGGAGTAAGCATCTGATGTTTTAAAAAATTATTTACCGGAAATACAACTATGATATTTATTATGTATTTCATACTAAGATATTGAAATAGATCAGTGAAGAAAACTGATATCGACAACATGGCGATATCACTTTTGGAACTACTTTATTTTGTCATTCAGAAAATGTACTGGCAGTTGTGTATGTTATTTAAGAGGTGTATTTCGATATTTTGGATTATTCCCGTTTCCACGTCTCATTCTATCTCTCTTCCTCGCGTCTTCTTCACCTTCCCTCTCTTTCTCTCTCCATGAATGGGACTTAAAATATCAAGACTTTCTTATAGAATTATGTAGTTAATGAGAAGGTGCCATAAAATGCATCATAGCGAAATCCAAAGAAATAAATGTAGTAGGCTTCAAGTATTAGACTAGAATTTTACACGTAGTTTGACGTGTAACGATAAATAAACAAATTAAGTTCGTAAACCATGAAAGTGTGTAATAGAGCTATATTAAAACGTGTATTTTATACTGAATTTAATTACTCGTGATTGAATTGCATGTGACAACATTAATATGACAAAGAGGTCATGAGGCAAGGTTTGCCCGCTTGAGTATTAACTACTATTTTACTTTCGTTTACTATTATTACATTATTACATTATTGGGGTCCCTTTAGACCAACACACAGTTGTTAGAAACATGTAAATAAGCTTTTACTATAATTTCAATATACTAAATGTGCGAAAAATTGGTTTGATTACTACTAAGAAAAAGACTGATGCTGTGATTTATTCTAAAAACAACAATGAAAATGAATCGAAAAATATAAATAGCAACAAAAACAATGTAATGCCTCAAACGGACGAAAATCTACCTAATACTATAGTCATAGGGATGGATCCTAAAAAAAACTCTTGCTAATATCAATTGATTTATTCAAAGTTGGGTTGGAGTTGGCCGTATTTAAAACTGAGTAGGTATGGGCCCTAGAATATAAACTTCTTTGCAAAGTAATCAAAAGGTCAAAATTGTTATCAAAATAGCGACGCTAGTTATGTAATAAAAGACCGATTACAGAAACGCCATAACTAATCCTAAACAAAGTTTGACCTCACATATATTTTAGACTGACTTCAACTTAAAAGAACAATAACGTTATTTGGACAGCGCATAATTTAAATGGAACAAAACCTGGACACCCCTAACTTTGAATAGATAATAAATGTTAAGTTTGACCGAACATTTGGCAAAGGAGACAAACATATTATCGTATGAGTAAGAACATTGTTGCATTTGCTTTCTGTTTCTATTTCTGTATATGAAAGGACATGTGTGTTTCCTAGGACGATAGTACCTTTGGAGAATCCATATGTGATAGATAAAGTATAAACAGACTTTTGACTCTATAAATCACTGCTTTTGTTCTGTAAGCTACTGTCGGTTATCGAGTTCAGAAACAGTCAATGATGGAGAATCTTATTAAAGGTCTTAGTAAAGTTAACTTTGATTGGTGTGGTTTTGTATTGTTATCATTTTGCTTCTACAAATTCAGGTAAAAAGATTATACAAAAGTTCACATTGCAAAAGATTTTGATCCGAAAATACCATTGCCCTTGACATGCTTTATAATCCTACTACTCCAACCAAGACATGCAAATGAAATTTCTTGTTTATATTTTAATTTTTTAAAATAATTTTTATGCTTGGAATATATGGCTCCATATAAAGTTTAGGTCTTTTGAAAGATCTCATAGAAATTGTTGTAGGTTTGCCTGCGTTTGTATAGTCTGAAAATACCAGTAAGTACTTGATCCATATATAAGGCTGTTGAGATCTGTAGGACTTCAATATCTGTATAGTGGCTTGGTTCATCAATAACCGTACATGTCATTAAGTGTCCACGCTTTCTTGAAGCAAACCCTTCTTGGGATTGGACACTGTCTTTATTTTTATTTTCTAAATGAAAAGATATACTTCGTTTGTAAGCCTTTTATATTTTATTCCGCGTGAATAAAGCGATTGGTTTACAAAGCAATCATTCGCATAACCTGGATAAAAACGAGTGGGAATTCCGCACAATTTTAACTTTCTTGGAAACAACAAAAATAGCTTATATGAAGACTGAGAATAATTCGTGCTACAAATTACATCTATAAAAAAATTGACAAGATAGCTATTTATGAGGAAAATTATCGTAATGATTGTTGCCTTTTTTATTGGCGCATAGTTTACTCGCTACTTTATTACGAATTTATGACATTCTTCGTTATTGCAGTAATTTCTTTTCTTAGCCTACTACGTAAGTAACGCATTTTTCACACATCACTTGCAGTCTTCACGCAGATTATTTCTTTGTCTTTGTCAGGAAATAGGTTTTGTTTTGTTTCCTTAAAAAAATCTAGTGCTTAAAGAAGTGTGTAATCTGCTCGTGGAGAAAAGGTATCGCACGAAAATGTGGCCATTTAAACGAAGAAAGCCAAGGGCAAATCCAAAATATTTTGTAATGTAATTGGAGTTTGAAGGAGTGACGGTGATTAATTTCAAAGTAGAAATTAAATGTTTTATTCTCTACATGAGAAAGCTTCTATTCCTATTGACACATACAGTTTTAGTTTAGTAGATACCTCGCTTAATTGAAAGCGCGAATGAAGGCGAAGCCTGTTTAAAATACATAGCAAGAGGGTAATATGTTTGTTTTATATGCAGATTATTGTTATTCTTCTTTCTTTTTATGATTAAAGTATATATCATGTACCCTTGCCTGTATATCACTGCTAATTTGCTAGTAGACTTAAGTGCACTGAGTGTGCATTTACCTGTACTTAATACCTCAACCAGTAGCAATACAAAATTTTAAACTTCCGTTCATGACTTGCACAAGGACCTGTATGTGCAAGTGGGTGCTGGACATCGTTTCTTTTGAGATCATTTCTGGTGAGGTAAAGAAATTTAAAACTGCTAGGAATACAAGGAAGTGCTGCGTTGCAAGCTAATGCGAATTATTGCAAACATTCCACAATATTTACGCCTTTATTTAATTAAAAACAATACTTTTGAAACGTTTCATAAGGGTTGATGAATTTTTAGAATTCGTCCGTGCACTAACGTTTTACTTATGAAGGATTCAATTCAATACAGAAAAGTTTTTGTAGTATATGCTTGCCAACATTATATCACACTGAAGATTTTATTTTTCCATTATTAATTTGAGCAAAATATCAATCTACTGTATAACAATTCATATTTGTTTGCAGTATCTGACCTTCATTCATAGTGATTTCATCATTTTATTTTTTCACTGCCAGAAAATATTTCTCCACCACCATTGCAGAAGACAAACCATGTCAGGGGTACCAGAACGGGATTTTAACGACGGTATGTTGAACCAGTTACACTTATAATGACATATCTTTTGTTAATTCTATTTCTTACATTTCTCCATCTTGTTAAGTTTTCCATAAAGAGATATATTGGTTAATATTTGTTCATGTCTTCCATGCAATGATAATTGACAAGAGGTAACATTTTAACTTTAACAGTGGAGGAATATTCATTGAAAAGTCCAGTTCCAAATGTACCCATGACTATGCTTTCTCACAGCTGAAAATTATAATTTTCATTTATGATCCTGCAAATAAATTGCAGCACTGAGTTGCAATTATTCCGAATTACGTGCATTTTAGCAAATGGGATTATGATAACAGAATTTTGCTTACAAAATTAGACATGGTAATTAAAATAGGTATCAATATACTTTAGCAGGTAAGACAGAGTAGGCTTATAAACTGATGTGAACAAGAACTCATGCTAGGAACGTTTTTCAATATGATCTGCATTCTCCTGGGGAGGTGCAGAATGACGATGCAAGAAATTCCTTGATGAAGTTCATGAATATATTGTGAAAGCTGGAAAACTTTCTGAATGGTATACTTGCATTAAACAGAGGTTTTCATGTAACTGCATAAGATACACTAAACTTGCTTTCACAAGCTTTTTGTTTGAATATTTAGCATTAAGCTACAGTTTGTGTTTGCAGCCCAGAAACACAGGTAGCATCACTGTATTAGTACCTTTGAAATGATTGATAATTTAACTCCATGTTTCCTTCGTTATATGTTATTCGGTACAAGTCAGATCCTATGCTGTAATGTCTGTTGTTCTGAACAACTATTGCCAGAGAAAACAACGCAAGTACAAAACTCAGATCCTTCTTATGAATAATGTATTAAAACCACTCACAGCTGCAGTGTCTGGTTTTCTATGTGATAATAACTTGTACCAGGGCGAGATGTCGACTGTAGATGCTTGGTAGTTTAATGTAGGTTTGTCCATCTCCACTTCCTCAATGATAATTGTTCACCACCACCTGAGAGGTATTTAAAAGCACTTGGCATAACCAGGGTTAAATGCTGGATTTGTTGTAGTTGTTGTTGTTGTTGTTGTTGTAGGGTTTAACGCCATTTTTCAGCACAAGATAGGCTATACATGGCGGCCAGTATAACTGGTGGAGGAAGAACCCTGGAAAACCCCGGGAAGAACCACCGACCCACGAGAAGCTACTGGCAGGCTTTCTCACGTGCCCACGCTAGCCGAGCCTGAGACTCGAACTCACGCAGACCGAGGTGAGATGGCAGTGATCCGTAACGGTGAGCGTAAATGCTGGATTTTCAGATACATCTGTTGCTTCGTCGTGATTTCAGATATATACAAAAAAAAAAAACCACACAAAGAAAACAAAAAAAAAACGTGTACAATTTCACCGTCTTCACTGTTGTAGAATCATTCTAATGTATTTATATAAATATCTGTGTATACCTGGAAACTTATGTTTATTTTCTTATTAGTTACTGGTTTCGGTTTCCTTGAATTTAATTTGTTTAATTATATAATGTTTTATCTGTAAGTTATTTTTAAGAATGCGAGCAATAATAGAGTCCTTCTTGAAGTCAAGCTGCCGCCATTCAGACGCACAGACAATGTCGATTGCTACTTTATATCTGAGTAAGTTATACCAATTAAATGATTTTATGAATCATAAAGAACTAATATACTTCCATAGTTAAGTTCTACGAACTATATGAACATTTTCAGTGATATCCTGGATACCTTGATTATGAGTTGCAAATACGTGAGCACGCATAACGTGGCAATAATGTTTGTCCTTAAAAAGTAGCTTGAACGTCTTGTTGCAATCTGCAGGTAACTGAATAATTTTTTGTGTTATAAGCTTAAGAAGATTCTTAATATTACATCTGCATCCCAATTGAAATAGTCTCTTGTGCTGTTTTCCTTACCAAATTTGGGTAAATAATATGTTGTTCTTCATTGTTCACATTGTGGCTAGAAGGCATAATACACGGATATATTTTGAATACATATTTAGACATTTGGAGTATAAAAGAGCGCATGCGCCTCACTCACTCAAATTTTACCACTGAACTATATTCGCAGTCCGAATGCATATTCATAATAAAGTATGAATATTATAATAAAGGAAGAGGAGGGATTTCAATGCGGATACGCAATTGCAAGATTATAATGTTAATGAAGAAATTACTGTTACAGGGGACTTAAGATTCAGGCACATGTTGGTGGAAATGTTTACTCCAAGAGTTTCAACAATTTGACGGAGGAAAACGTTGAACTTCCCGCGAACATTGAGGTAGGTTCCAGTAGATTCTCTTCCCTGTGTAAAATCTCAAATCAATATCATCTGACCCCAAGTTCGACAAATGTCAAAAGGCAAAATATAATGAATATAATGTATTTCTGTCAATGATTTTGATTATGTGTTATCATATTTCCAGTAAAGTATTAATAAGCGTATAAATTGCCTTTATGTTATGTAATTTGTGTCGTATATTATCCCATCTTTGAAGATCCAAAATCAGTTGAGAGTCAATGGATATTGATTCACTGTCACATTAGACAACATTTGTGAAAACAGTATAAAGAGTTAAGATTAAATAGGTTTTTGCAATCTATCTGGTTTACGACATTCAATAAAGTTTTCCAAATCTGTAATCATTTACATGATACTATTTACTGGTTACTGATAATCATGCTCGACAATTCAAAGATGAACTATTATGCGTTTTAATTTAAACGTATGTAAACAAAACTTCACATAGGTAAAGAGAGACAAAATCCTTGTTTATTAACAGCAAAGGAGATGAGACACATTTCCTGTTTCATGGAGGTTTTAGGTCAAGGGAAGTAGTACATATAACAACTGGAAACAGTACAGTCATTGGTGTGATGCAAGATTTTGCCTTTGCTTTCTAGGTTGGGATATGGTTGTTATGGAAGTTTTATCTAAAGTATACGAAATATCATTATTTCAATGTCAAGCCTAACAATGAATGCTGCAGTACGTTTTAAAAATTATTGTTGATCATATGCAATGTCTATTTTTCTTTTCAGCGGTCAAATGGCTCTTTCAAGGTGTTTCTGAGAAAGAAGAAAGATTTCAGTGTCAGATCTTGTGCACTCATATAAAGGATTTCAAATGTTCTGATTTAATTTCCATAGATACAATGTATATCATTGAAAGCGGACTTCAGTGATCTCAGAATGGAACTCAACATATCACTAGTTTAGTAACAACAGTAGTGCGATCATTGTGATTGTCCGTCTGTGTCAAAGATTCAAATAACACTATAAAATTTGTACTTTCTCTCTTGACAATAGTACATATCATCTCATTCTAATTTTTTATTCAAGTGTTTCCTAAAATTATTACTGCGAGATATTGATAGATTCCAACCGTACTACAGTTTCATTCTGTAATAATGCGTATGTATCTAAATAAAATTGGATACATATTGATCAGCGAGGTACACTTATATGAGTTCTTATTGTCACGTTCGTTAGTGCCATCATTAACCAAATACGATAAGAAACCAAATACTACATATAGGCACTAAAATAATTATTCGCACAATCGCCATGTGCTTCAAACCAGTTTTTGCAAGGTATCACTTGTTTTAAAAAAGACAACTTTACCTCTATATTTGCTGTTTTAGAGTCTTACAAGTTATTTTAAATACCCAAATGTCTCCCTAGAAAATGTATTCTGAATTCTCATAGTTTTAGATCTTTAAGACATGTTTGATTGCAACAGTTTTCGCTTTGTTGATAATGCGATGTATTCAGAAATTCAAACATCCGTACTAATATGTGCATTGCCGCAATAAAACTGTCATCTAAAATTCTTATTTTTCTTACTACCGCTATGTTTTGGAATGCTTATGTGAGGTCTTAGACTTAAAGGTTCTAACAATAGGGGTGATAATTTTAGCATTATTGTACAGGCCGAGAATTTATTACATTCCGGTATCATCATAATTAGCACACCTTTCTGGATTTAGCTGCACATAACATGTACAAAGTATAAAAGGTTCAGAAATGAAACTAACCACGCTGCAGATCTATAATTCTTACCTAGGAACGACATGCAATTCATATATTCAATATTCACTCACCTTAGAATTAAAAAACTCATCCTACCTTATAAAAAAGCAACGATAAGAAAAGACTGAATTAAAACGAAAGAAACAACAACAAAAATAAAACCATCTAAAAGCAAAATAAACAACAAAAGACTGAAAGATGTCTTATCAGAATGATTTCTTGTACAATGACAAAGAATGCACATCATGATAAATTTTATTGTTCACATTTAGCAGTAAGCATTTAATTATTCCTCCGAAATGATGCATGGCGTATCAAGATATATTAACCTGTAAAAGATGGAATTTTCTTATTGCGGTGACCCTTGCTGAGATATGCTTTTAGCATCAAATCTATGCAAGATATCTGACTAAAGGAGACACTGTGCATGAAAAACCCGCTTTCATAAATGAGAGACTAAAGTCTCTAAACGTCTGGCAAATTTGTGGAATTGTTGTCTCAGATAAGAAGAAATATAGTTGTAAAACTAAGGAATAAAAACAAAAAGTAGAGTGGAGTTTTTATAAAAATGATGGCTTCATAGACTATTCATTTTCTGGGAGAGAGATGTTTGGGCACATTTAACATTGCTATCAAACAATAATTGCTTTTGTTTATTGCAAGGGATATTTGTTTGATTTTTGTTGCAAAATTAAAACTTGGACTAGGCCGTTCTTAATCAATGGATGTGTATTGTAGAAATAAGTTTCATATTGACTAATAAAAGAAGAGTGCAGTCTTTCTTTCTCTTCTAGTCTTGTTTGTCTTCCATATCCATCCATCCATCCATCCATCCATCTATCTATCTATCTATCTATCTATCTATCTATCTATCTATCTTCCACACTTTTTCTTGTTTGTCAAAGGTGCAAGCACGTAGCTTCACTGTGTCACTAATTGCCGGCCGAGAAATAGTTGTGTCAGACGTTTTGCAAATCATTCACTTATATTTAGTTTTTTTTACCCCTGTGCTCGTTTTTCTGTGGAGTTTAGAAACGTTTTGTGGCCACGTCATGCATATATATATATATATATATATATATATATATATATATATATATATATATAGTATATATACACCTTTGCCAGCATTTATTTACCTATTATGCTCTGAATGAAACAAAAATCTTAAAGTGTCATATACATTTTGAGAAATCATCGAATTGTTAAAATATAATATCATAAACAAATATATGGCACGAA
>JAECUM010027809.1:0-39815 GCA_016617855.1 Megalonaias nervosa | reverse complement strand
CCCCACCACCAGTTCAGCCACCACCCAAAGTTCAACAACCACCACCACCACCAAAAGTTAAAACCAGCATGATGGATAAATTTACCAAGGAAGATATTTCCGCTATCAGGGATGAAAAACAAACACTTGATATTGCTTCGTTTGGGTGGCAAGAAAAAGAAAGATATGTAAAACCTGAATATTTTGAAACTGCAGATCGTGGTGAGTGTCTTAAATATTTATATCGCATTAATATCGGTGCTCGACAGGTCAAAGACAATGATGAAGATTTTAAAACTTTCATTCGGGCAATAGATATGCATGCCAATAAAGTGAGTAAAGAATGGAGACAAAGACGAGAAGAAATTAAGCGTCGGCTTGAAAAAACGGAAGAAAAGAAAAAAATCAGGTGTAAAAAATAGCTCTAAAACAACGAAGGAAGAGAGAAAATGTACATCAAAGTCCCTTCAGCGGAACTCTCTTGATCTGCAACCAGAACCACCTGAAGGTTGCAATCGGAAGTGGCCTTGCCACTCGCGATTGACTTCGTAAAACAAACCTCTCCGGTGATTCAGGATAAACTTTGTCCAAATAGTATCCTCGCTGATGTTGATCGACTGGAAATTCTGACTGGTGGAAGACGAGCCGGCAAAATTTTCCACGAAATCATCAATGAAGCACCTGATATTTGTCAGTGTTCATATAACAGTCTCATAATGGACGTTAGTGTCTACCGGGCACTAATCGATAAATTACCGACGATTACTACAGTGGGTGATCAATTAGATCGGCGATAACAAAATAACATGATTGTACACAATGCCCAACGTGGACCTGAAAGCGTTAGGGTGATAAATTCACGATTACCTGTTTACAGCGCGATCCACAGAGATTGACTCGGCGATATTATTGGGGCTTTATTCAGAAGGATGGCCCCAAAAGCTATTCCGATTGCAAAACAATTAGGCATGAAAACCATCGAAGTTGTTAGTGATAAGGGTATTGGCACTGTTGGTGATGTTGCTGGTAAAGCATTCTCGGCGATCAAAGAGAGACTCGCACGATTGATATGACAAAAACCACAGCAGATTCCAATAAAACTGCCCAGCACCGAAGCGATGGCAGCAAGTGTTGTAAAATAATAAATCAAGCGGCAAATGAGCGGTTGAAAGAATTAACTGGTGGGCCATCTCTGACAAAATAAGCTACAGACGAGATCGAAAAACATATAACCGCAAACCTAATAGCCACTAGTGGTCTGTCCCATCGTAGTCCGCGATAGTGATCGGTGTCAGAACATCGTTTTAGAAACAATGAATTATAATAAAATGTTCAAACGTTTATCTGATCCCTCATTCGACATGGACGCACCAGTACTCAAGGATGAGTCTGTGCGTGATAATCAGTATTATTCTTATGAAGCACGAGAACCAAACCAACGTGGCAAATCGAACTACAAGTCCAAGATACATCCAGGTATTTCTTGCCCGCCGAGGCATTTATTGAAGCTCAGGGTAGACTTTAGATAGATAACAATAATCCATACGCTGCAGATGACAAATGTGGATTTATTAATAATGGTGTTATGGCGTTATTTAAAAGGGACGTGTATATGATTGATAATAGACAAATCGAAGTATGTCACAATGAAGTCGATGTTGTTACGATGATAATCGGTCTTGCAAGATATTCCGATGATTATTCAAGGTCTGCCGATCCATCAATGATGTTCTCAAAGGATGTTACTGACCATCCTAACCATACACAGTATGACATTCAACAACCAAGAAACTTCGCCGGTGTCGCTGACGCCGACGTAAACCCGGTAGTCCATGGCGCTAATCCAGAATTAAACCTGGGATTTGCAGCACGACGATCTCAAATTGATGCTCAAGGAAGATTCAGCTGTGTGATACATATCTTCGGATTCTGCAGACATGTTAGGAAAGTTATCGTTGGGGCAAAACATACGCTTGAGTTAGTTCGAAAGTCCACTGATAACGATGGAGTCTGACGAGATAATGCTGCAGCTGCTGGTAAAATAATACTAACAAAACAGTCGTTGTAAATGCCAACATTATCTCCATCAGTAACAGAAGAAGCGCTGTTGTTATTGTTCATGGATGGTGGTGGTAAATCAACGTTGTCGTGGCTGACAATGACCACAGACTCAGTTACAAGCACAACCAAATCATTTGCATGACAGATAGCATCTCAACAGGGAATATTAGCACCACGACATATATTCGTTGCGTTTCAAGGTAACACAAGATTAGAAAATCAAGAAAGAAACCCAATAGTGTTTGACAAATTAGCGGTGTCTACAATTTCACTGAGAATAAACGGACATCAGGAATCATCCGAAGATATAATAATGAGTTTCGAACAAAACGACGTAACACGGACATATCACAGCCTCATGAAATTCATGGGGCGTGATCAGAATGTTGATTCTGGTTTGCAGATATCTCAGCGTGAATTCTCAACGCGGTATCTAATCTACTGTTGTCCGTTGGATCATCTGGATTTGTTTAGACAATCCGTCGTTGATATACACGTGCAAGCTACTGTTAATGATATACCGGCTGGTCCTGGTGGTTAAAGAGCAATCGCTGTCATACTGTCTGACAAACAAATACAGCTTGAAGGTGTTGGCGGACGAATGAGAGTCGTTGATGCGCCCGTAGAAAACATGTGAATGTTTTCCAAACTTGCACGTATTTTCCAAACATGCAATTAGATCATTCATGATATTATAATGTCATATCATCACGTCAACGTTACTCTGACACCCGGTCAGATTATAAATCTGCAATCGGCATCAAGAAGAATTCTGGGGCAAAAATATCTCTGAAATCAGCAGCGTTGCAGGGCCGAAATAAATTATCGCTGACTCAACGTCAATTCAAACACTACAATGACGCCAAGAAATCAAAAGCTGGCGTACGACTTGATCTTTCCGCGAATGCGATCAACGACACAGCAAAGACCGGTGGCATATTTCCGCTGCTAGCAGCAATACCATCGCAACTCCAGCTGTTGAACAGCAGCTGCACTCGGCTCCGTTGGAACAGCTGCCGGCATGGCGCTGAAAAAGCAACAGGACAGGATCTAAAGACCTCCATAAAAGGGACGGGGTCTAAGATTACCTGGAACGTGGTAAGGTCAAGGTCTGTGGCTGCCGGGGACGCTTTGTTAAAGCTCCCCATGTCCAATTTTGATTACTTGATGCTGGTCGGCGATTTAACATAAAAACCTTCAGAGGTGTTTTCATGTGCATGCGCGATCAGTTACCGGAAAACCGAAATCGTGTTGAAACTGGTATCATTAATCTCGATGGCCGTTCTGGTCCAGGTACTCATTGGGTTGCATACGCTGTTGACCCACGTAGCGTTGTTCATTTCGATTCGTATGGATTGGCGCCACAAAAAGAAATTTTACAGTATAGTGGCTTAGCCGGTGACATACTAATCTGGTATTCAACGTTACCAACGCAGACAATAACGGATCCGCCAATATGCGGTCCAGAATAATTTAATGAGTCAACGTCACTTGGCGAAAACATAAAATGTTTTTCTTTAGCCTCAGATTCTGAAACGGAGCATTAAATGGGGGCCACCCACCCCCAAAAGTCGGCCGCACATTTTTTTTTCCTACCCCCCCCCCCTTCCGCTGCTTGGACAAACCAAATAATTATGTAATGTGTTCAAGACCCGAAATAGCGTATACTATTCAAATGGAAAGGATGTGACAAATTCTTCAACAGTTGGGAACCAACTGTAAACATGATGACTTAAATGATGTAGCAACAGTTCATCTCTACTCTCAGACAGAACGCCTGTGGCAAACGTCGCCTTCATCAACGATGTGTCAAAAATCTCCTCCGTAGGCTACGAAAGCGTAATACGTAGATAGCAGTATTAGGGATAATGAAAACTTTTTGAGGTTTTTTTTAAAGACAGCTAGTCTCTAGAATGTGACAGCTGTGAAAACAAACTGCACATTAGGAAACGACAGAGTAAAATAGTGCACAGCGTGTGAATTTGTACCACACAACCAGAGGGATATAAGAAACTATGCAAAAACATTATATTCAAACTAACAAAATGGTGCATGTGACGAGAATGAAAAGTGATACTACAAGTTAGACGATGTCCTAGCGTGGTAATCAATGACATCGCAGAAGAAATGAAAAGACATAGCACCTAAAAATACGAAGTTGTTTTCAATACGTTCGAAAAAAACTGAAAAACAAATACATTTTTAATGGCCACGGACTGGTATACAATAACATAAAAATTAACGAATATCACATGGATATTGGTGCAATGATAAGAACATTTTAGCTTCTTTCTAATTTCATTCTAAACCTTCCGAGTCGTACGTACTCCCTTCTACCACGAGAAGAATATGGAAGACTACCTCTTTGTTTCAACTATATTATAAATGTTAAGTATTGGATTAGGTTGATTAGAATGGGTGATAACCGATATCCAAAAGAATATTATGTTATGCTGGAAGAAATGGACAAGTCGGTTAAAGTTACCTGTGTATTCAGATCAGTGGCGTAGCTTGGGGGGGGGGGGTGACAGTTGTCCCCGGGCGCCATGTGCCAGGGGCGCCAAAATGAGGAAAATACAACTATTCGTTATCTCAGATGCACTCGAAGGGGGCGCCAAATTTATGTTTTGTCCCCGGGCGCTAAGCACCTGGGGCGCCAAGTTTATTTGTTGTCCCCGGGCGCTAAGTACCCTCGCTACGCCACTGATTCAGATATGGATTTGGCTGTAGTTGGTTCGCACAGGATGTAGGAGATGAAAAATTATTTTGGTTGAATTTTAGACAACGTTTTAAAGACGATTTAATTCAGAATTGAAATTCAGCCGTAAATAAATCACACAAACCGTATCTCTATAATACTATTTCAGTTCAGTTTTATACAACTATTGATTTACCTACCAATGTACAAAATGCATTAAGCAAACTCCGTTGTTCAACTTATAATTTAGCTATAGAGGAAGAACGGCAAAATGGCATTCCCCAAATGAACATATTATTATGTTATATCATAAAGTCAAATAGAAGATGAATATCACTTTGTTTTACAACGCCCTTTTATGTAGATATTAGAAACAGATTCATACCAGAAAGTTCTATCAAAAAGCACCCATGTGAAGAAATCTTTTATTCACTGGTGAAGTGTAAAAACGATAGTATAATATCTCAACTCGCACAATATATCTTTTTAGCATTCCACAGAAAAGATCAAATGCACATGTAACTAAATTATTATTTTATATTGTTTATTTTTTCTCTATTTATATGGAAGATTACAACTTTATAGCTATATAATACTAGTTCTGTTTCATCTTCTACATAAATTTCCATATTTGTCTTTCCTTTATAACCTCACCGTGTTAAATCTTTTTGTAATTTGGCGCTCTACATAATTGCAATATTGTTGTGTAACTGTAATATTATGGGCCTATGGCCTACATTGCCAATAACTAGTGTCTTTGTCATGTAACTGTAGTATTATGGGCCTTTGGAGTACATTGCCAATAAAATATTGTCATTGTCATTCAAATATGGTATAGCAATAATTCACATCACCACTCAGTAAAGTATGCATTTTTCCTGGACAGTTTTGCTATCGTGGAATATTTTAACAACTTTCATAAAATAAACTACTGAAATATCACGATCGACGAAAATAGGATATGTTGTTACGCAACATAAATTTGACTATCTGGCTGACTCAGCTAATTCTAAATGCATTTTTGGTACACTTAAACCTCTACTTACCTTTGCAGAGGATAATTAGAATTGGTATTACTACTTTCATTCTTATAGGTTTAGTTGGCCCGTTCCCTTTAGCGACAGCTCGAAATCACTCAATGTTATCACAACTTCAAACGCTTAAATCCTATTGCGTGATGGCTCCAAACCCCTGGACATAAATTGAGATATTTCTTGCAGTCCGAAACACATGATAATTCAGTGATTAAATGAAAATTGAAGACTACATGATACACGGAAAATTCTGAAAGATACCATCGCAGAAGGAAATGAAAACAAAATTCCTATATCCAGTTGGTGGTGGATGGGTTTAAAGATCCTTTAGAAAAACCTGGTCTTTACGTTTCCAAGTTTCTACGCAAATACATGTGAGAACGGACGATATACTTTCTGAACAAACAGGTGTAGCCTTGCTAAATTTTCTAAAAGAACGTTTCGAAAATCAGTGTGTAGTATTTAAGGTATACGAGGGTTTATTTACAACCAGCCGTACTTGTCCTGACTTTCAGTCTTGTGGTATGTGAACCTGATAGCTATGCAGAAGACCAGAGCTTGAATAACGAGGAACGTTATATTTCGTGTAACGTAACGTACCACATCTTGTAAAATCAAACGGTTGACGATTAGTTTCGATGAGAGCAATAACTCAAAAGCATCAATACATACATTGGACTTTCATCCTATTTGATGGCAGAGTTGGCCAGGACTGGGGAGTTTGCACGCATCGAGTTTGAGTTTATGCTTCCCATTTGTGCTCAACCAATCAAGTAACGTTACTTTCATTACATCAATTTTGATAGGCTGATAATGAAAGTCAAGATTAAACTCAGGCTCAACGGTTTTGTGACTTAAAGGTGACGATTTTGCAGAGACCCGGTGTGTACTCGATCTTCTATTTGAGTAAGTTTTATAAGTCGGCTATGACTTAAAGCGACATTATTGGCCCAGTCGACAATGTAACAAGCTCTTTAGGGTGTGTTAAAACTGCTTTGCGGTATGTCAGTTGTAAATGCTTTATGGTGGGTCAGTTGGAAATGCTTTACGGTGGGTCTGTTGGAACCTCTTTTTGCTCGTTTTTAAAACAGATTAAAACAAAACAGACTAAACAAATTTAATTGTTTAGGTCACATGATTCTAATTTGCTTGCTGTCTTAATTTGGTTTCGATTCTGTAGCCGTGATAATTATATATTAGTGGGTGCGAGGCTGTTTAAGGGTACGTCGAAAGTTAAACTTGCCTAACCATTGAAAATGAACAAAATTAGGTGATATGAATTAAAAAGAATTAAAAACTCCCTTCTATTAAATATAAACTCAGAAGAATCGAAAATGAGCTCATAGAGATATTAACAAATTGTTATTAGTTAAAACTGGAATGTTCGCGTAACTTAGCAGTAGTTTGTGAATATTATTATTATTATTATTATTATTATTAATGAAATATCAAAATTGAGCACATTATAAATTGAATATGGACAACGTTTTGATAGACTGGCCATTTGTCTTTGATTGTTTGTTTCTTGTTTGTTTTTAGCGTTTGTTTATTTATTGGGCGGGGGTTGGATGGGTCAGATTATTTGACATAACATTGGCCGTTTCCTTGACGCCTATGGTCGATCAAGGTGAATTCATTCATGTTTCTAACAAGGGTCAAAGGAAATGATGCATTGCCTAATTTCTTTAATGTATTTTTGCGATAAGCAAGTGTTATTCAACGCAGTCAAAGGAAAAAGAAAAATATTGTTTAAAAAGGAGATATGACAACATTTTCAATCCTCCCTTTTAACATTGCACTTGCATTAACTCTTAAGTAATTTTCGACTATTAAAAGTATATTATAATGAGCAATATTCACTCTCCGTAATTCTTATAATTTTTTTCATTACTTTTGCTCGTTGTTTTGTTCATTGTCTTTTTTTGGGGGTTAAGATTTTGAATTAAAGCAAATGACAAATGAAAAGAAAAACAAACGAAAATTCACGAAAATTAACCGAAAATGAATAGAAAAGAACATAAAGAAAAAAGGAACTGAATTTTCGCGATGATATGTACTATACCACTACTACTAACAATAATAATAATAATAATAATAATAATAATAATAATAATAATAATAATTGGTAGTAGTAATTGCATAGTTGTAATAGTAGTGGTAGTAGTCGTCGTATTATTTTTATTATTATTATTATTATTATTATTGTCTGATTTGATATTTATGAAAAGATACTTTCAACTAATGCAAACGAAATAAGCACAACGTTTGATTTAAGAGTATATTTGGCAAGTCCTCTAGTAAAAGACATATGAACTGAATTTAAATGTTACAAAAGGGCATAAATGGAACTTTATCTTTTAACACTTTCAATGCAATGAATTTTTCAAGCTGCAATTTAACAATTTCCACCAAACAGCTTCAACTATATTTGAAATATGGAAAATCTGTTCATCGGTTTGATCACAAGGAGTGAGGTCGAGAGAGAGAGAGAGAGAGAGAGAGAGAGAGAGAGAGAGAGAGAGGTCATGGAACTGAGTGCTTAACTTTTTGACACTGTGCCCAATCAGATTTGAAGCATGGGAAGATTGGTTTCATTGTCATATGACAAGTTTCAAATCGTGGTTTCTTCCGGACATCTCTTGACATTCTGATATCGGCATTCTATAGAAAGTTAGGCAGTAAGAAAAAGGGCTGTATGTATTTATCAATATTGTTCACCTCACCCATCAATCACTGCTGATATTACCAATAAAAACAACTGAAGGGTTAATTTGTCAAAAGCCTCATCGACGTAATAATAATTTCTTACACACAAGCACGTGCAAGCTTGTGTGAGTGATTTGGATTTTTAACGTAGCTTGAACACTTTTTAAGTCATATCGCTACGATGTTTGCCGTGTGGCAGTTTATAGTGATGTCTAGCACTTAGGCATCATGCCGCAGACATGTAGCATCATGTCCTACCCAATCACATTATCCTGACACCAGGTCGGCCAGTCCTAACACTAACCTCTTAATGCTGAGCGACAAGCGAGGCAGCTGTCAGTACCATTTTTATGCCTTTGATATAAGTCGGCCGGGGTTTGAAACCGCGACCTCCCGCATCCAAGGCGGACACTCAAACCACTAGGCCACCGGAGCGTCATATACGATTAATGCCTCATCTCATGGAGATGAGTTCCGATTTGGTTTAGGGTAAACTTGAGGGAGATTTTGCAGGAATTTGTTTAGGCTATTCTTATGGAAGATCGTATAATTAGATAGTGTCGATAGATATATGATGATGATAGCAGACAGACAGATACATACATACATACATACATACATACATACATACATACATACATACATACATACATACATACATGGATAGATGGATGGATGGATGGATCGATCGATCGATGGATGAATGGATGAATGGATGAATGTCCGTACGGATGGAGTGACGGTCGCTGATGATTAAGATGGATTGATGGATGGGCGGACGGACGATTATGATGATGATTAAGATCATTAAAGATAGATAGATAGATAGATAGATAGATAGATAGATAGATAGATAGATGGATGGATGGATGGACTGCTGGCCGATGATGATTAACATGGATGGATGGATGGATGGACGGACGGACGGACGATGAAGCTCATGGTTTAGATAGATAGACAGATAAATAGATAGATAGCGTGTATGAACTATATACACACTGGTGTTACATTTAATATCCTGTGGTAATTACAAAGGACATGGGGAATCTAAATTTTCGTAATCTCACAATATAGAAGTATTTGAAATACGTTCGTTAAGGGGTACAAATGTTGCAAACAATAACATCCAATACAATAGTAGATTCCCAAATAATCTCTATGTTTACGCAAGGCAGGGCTCAAGACGACTGCGCCTTACTCAGAACAGATTTAATTTTTACACCAGGGCGAAAGTTTATCAAAACTAAAGAACAGATACAATGTCGGGGTTGATTACCAATATATCGTCATGCCTTTACAGTGATGACTGGGCATAAACCCAAGGCACTGACCCAAATCCAAATCTTTGGGTCAGCCTGATAAAAGAGTATCAGCTGTGTGAACTATGTAGAATTTGTTTCTAACATTACCATATATGACCGCTTAAAGTGCTTTAAACTTAAACTACCATACACATCCACGTCTCTTGTCTTACTAATAATCAATATTTATGCAATAGCATGAACGGAAATATGAGGCATTAATATGACGGGAAACACCTTCCCCATTAGCAGAAAAGTTAACTTTTTGAACAAAATTGTCAAGAATGGATAAGTATGGATAAGTAAGAATGGATAAGTAAGAATGGATAAGTAAGTGGTTTGGCTTAACGCCATTTTTCAGCACATGATAAGCCATACATTATGGACAGCATAACTTGTGGAGGACGAACCAAGAAAAAACCCGGTAGGAACCATCTACCAACTGGAAGCTACTGGCAAACTTTCTCACATATCTACATAGGCCGAGCCCGAGACTCGAACACACGTTGTGTACAGTTTAATGCAAGTACCTTATTTCATGAAATTTAAAATTTCTAGCATCGCCATTGCAATTAGAGTTATGTCAGTTAGTTTATCGTGCAAGCATTCAATGACTAAATATTTTCATATTCCATATATAACAGTTTGCTCAACATCCAACACAGACACTGGAATTCCACTTATTGAATTATTACACAAGATATAATACAAATCACCAAATGGGTCTTAATTTGGATAACAAGAATGAAAACTAAAACACAGCATCTGAGGGTCCGGCATGTGACATCCCTTCCACATCTGCATTCTCTGCTCCCAGGCGGTGTTGATCGTGAACTTGTATGGTTGCAGACACAGGGACCAACTCAGAAGCCGCTGTATCTTTCCTTTGATTTAGCTTAGCCAGGTTAGTGGATTATGGCCAGTTTCAACACTGACTGGAACACCGTAAAAGTAGTAGTGACGAGAATCTATCGCTCATACTATCGTAATGCATTCTTTCTCAATTGAAGAATAATTCTGCTCTCTGTGCAATAGCCTATGGCTAAGATATGCTGTAGGATGTTCGTCCTTAATGTCATTGTAATGGCTCAAAACAGCTCCAATGCTCACATCACTTGCGTCAGTCCGCAGTACAAATGGGCTTTCAAAAACGGGGTTGACGAGAACCGGTATCTTTACAAGTGCATTCTTCAAATCATTGACTGATTCTACGGCTGTCTCATCCCAAGCAACAAGATCTGGCTGTCCCTTCCTTATCCGGATATAGAGCGCAGCCGAGAACTCAGTAAAATTCTTGATGAATTGTCTATAATAGCCCACTATCCCCAGAAAAGATCGAACTTCTTTCTTTGTAGAAGGGAGTGGGAAATCGTCCGGTTTAATTTGTCCTCCACCAACAATGTGACCAAGGGAAACAATAGTTTCGTTTCCATTGTCAAACTAGGAAGGTTTAACTATCAGATTGTTTTCTCGCAATCTCTATAATGCTGATCTTAGATCTTGCATATCTTCATCCCAGATCTCGCTGTAAATGATAATGCCATCAAAGTATAATGCATCATCGCATATTTTGCACAGCAACAAGTCCATCATGCGCGAAAATGTAGCAGGCGAAGTTTTCATCCCGAATGGCATAATATTAGATTCAAAAAGTCCAAAGGGTATCACAAATGCAGATCTCTCCTGCGTTTCTGTAGACCAAATATTCCTGCAAGTAACCTTTGTCCATGTCAAATTTACTGTTATTTTGCGTTTCCCAACTTTTCCAAAGAGTTCGTCTATCCTTGGAGTAGGAGAAACATAAAAAAAATGTGGCGCTTTTTAATTATCTGCAATCAACACAAAGTCGCAGACTTCCATCTTTCTTTTGAACAGTGAACTCCGTGGTCTTGTAGAGGGTCTTATCGATTCTTGCTGTAACATTTCTTCCACTATAGTTCTGACTTTAGCTCTTTTTGAATGGGGAATACTATACGGTTTCTGCTTGATCATAATGTCTGTTGTTGTTCGAAAGTTTTGAGTGATCAAGTTGGTCAGGCCTGTCTCTGAGGTTATCACGTCTTCAAACTCGGAGTATAATCTTCGCCATGATTACACCACTGATTGTCGTAAGTGCTTCGGCAGAACTGATTTGTTTCCATATTTTTCTCCATCCGACGATTTACACTTTTAAAAGTCCATGTTCCGAAAAGAATGCATGTGTCCACACCTTCTGCTTCACTTGCAGATGGCAGGGCCTGCAATGAGTCGTCATTCTTTTGATACCGATAAATCGAATCCACATTACATTATGCAGCTGATTAATCTTGTTCTTGTTATCTGCCTCATTTTCACGATGAATGCCATCCTCCTCCTCATCAGGATCACGGTCACTATTTTTGTTCGAAAATAGTCTATTCAGACGAGAGTCGTAAAGTTCGTGTGGTCGGACCCCACATTCTTTTATTTTAATTTCACTTGCTTTAGCGTCTTTCTTCAGAGCTTTTGCTTGGATCCCCGTTGCAGTCATATTCATTTTTTTTTTTTACTGCGTAGAATGCCCATAGCCAGCACCTCTTGTGCTGCCAAGTCAAACACCAGTCTGATCTAGAAATGAACCTTGTAATATGGCATGTTTAATTTTACAATGGCTAATTTTGCATCAAAAGGCTGTTCAATGGCAGTGTAAAGTGTCAAGTTCTGCTCTTCAACGATACATGACTTATCAACCAGGTCTTCACCTATCAAGGCCACGTATGCGCCTGGATCCTTAATAACCAATACTTCCTTGTTGTTCACTGTTCCCAGTAAAATTATTAGCCCTTCACCAATGATATTCTGCACAAAGTATGTTGCTTGATTCGTTGCTTTCATCTTTTTAGGACAGTCTCGAACCTTATGACCCTTTGCAGGACAATAACATCACCTTAAGTCACATGTAACATTAACTGAGCTACTATCCTGTCTCACTGTGTTCCGAAAATTCATATTTGTTTCCTTTATTGCCCTTGGCAAAACAGATTCATTAGATGAAGCGTTGCGTCGCTTTTTGAAAACAACATAACCCTTGGCTGCTTCCACTACAGATGAAAAAGCCTTATTTTTGCGAATCCACTGAAGAGCTTTGAGGAAGAATTCTTCACAGAAACATTGAATACCTCTTGAACAAACCTGGCCAGGTATTGGTCAGTTCTTGCCATCAGTCCGCAATACGTTTCTTCCGGGTGCTTCCTAATTGATTTTAATATTGCAAAGTAGTCAGCTTGTCTTCGGCCAAAATCTGTAAGTAAATACTTTCTCTGAATCAAAATAACTTTTACTGGCATGTATCGTCACTTGTCTGGCCTCCCCAACCAATAAACTGCAAAAGATTTTTCATTGTCGCGCCAATCCGTTTGCGCAGCAACTGCATCAAATCAGAAAGGAATATATCTGTGTTTCGTCTCAACCTTCTAATTATATTTCCATCTTTTTCATTTCTTCCTGATGTTCCACTTCTTAATTTTCAGTCGCTGTCTCTCTAACTGCAACCTTTTGCATTCTATCTCTAGTTATCTGCTGGTGTCCTTGGCCGCTTTATTTCTTTGTTTTCTTATAGGTTACACTGCCTTTATTTGCATTTAATTCTCTTCTGCTATACTGCTTCAAGGTCTATAAGTTGTATCAGGTTTGCTGGTCGTTTCATTTTTGTTTGATCTATTGCAATGTTGTGCTCGTTTCTATTTCATCGTCGATAGTGCTACGTTGGGTCGCCATTTTTTAATCCTTTTAATGATTATTCTTGATTTATTTCCTTATCAGGTATCTTGTACTTAAAGTCATAAGTACGTTTCATCACAGTTTGCTGCCCACAGTATATTCACCATTTTTAATGGCGGTCAGGCAGTGATATTTACACACATCTCATTGGAATAGTATTATTTGTTTTTGTGCCACATGTTAAATTCTTTTCATTATTGTTTTTGTTTCAGTTATATTGGTCTGTAGGTAAATGCTACGTGGTTTAATAGCCAAAATGTGAAAGTACTTAGCAAGATGCGTTTTTCTATTGTTTTGTACAATGTTATATTTTTCCGATAAAGGTTCCTTTGTTCTGGTGTTATAAAATGTTAACTAATTGAAAATAGAATAAACTCGGTAAACAAAATAGTTTTGTTAATGTCGACATTGGTCTAGTCTGTAGGTACAAGCTATACAATGTATTATGTGATCAATCAAGCATCTCTGTAATTGGGTTGCATGTAGACAAACTCTTGTTATTATTAACGTTTTACAGGCTTTGGGTTATTCTTTGGTGAGGCTAATCTTGATATCTGACATTATAATTTGTACAGTTGTGCCACTTTATCACCTTTAAAAACATAAACAACTGGAGTTTTTGGACCGAAAGAACAAGATGCCGGAAAAGGACATACCACCCCTTGTCAAACCATAGGTCACACTGTGTATCTGTGCCAAAAGGAATAATGTTATTTGAGTTTGTTTCTTTTTTTTCGTATTTTGATGTTTTTCAACTTTTGTTGTTCAGCCTTCAGTCTCTCAGCTTTTAATTTTTTATATTGTTCTGAATGTTTTCCCTATTGGTTGTAATGTTCAGCTCTACTTGGATGTTTCAGTTCTTGTGGCACTGCTTTCTCTGCGGAGTGTGCATCTGGTACAAATTTTGCCTTTGACATAGTTTGTCACTTTGTCTTTGTGTTCACTTTTGTCTTGTTCACACTCCATTTATCTATCAAGAAAACTTGGAGGTTACTTTAACGTGATTTCTAGATATTAAAAGCATAGTTGAAATGTAACTTTAAATCGGGAAAGACAGAAGATAAAAGGAATGATACAAACAAATGTCCTGAACGTGAGAAAGTTATATTGTTACGTATAGGCTCGTTCAAAAGTAACAAAAGAAAAGAGTGAAACCAACAAGCTTTGTAAGTTTTAACAAAAATAATTTATTTCCCTAGAAAACACGGTGAAAAGGTAAAAATAGAAAATAGGACTTACAGTTTGTGAAGATAATCCAAACATTTATCCTAGAATTGGCAAAATACAAGTCCTATCACTAAATAGTTTTAACTGAATCCAGGTTCGAATCTTGACGTTCCAAGATGGAGGATGATGACGTCAGGTGAAGTCTTTATACGAATGTCAAGAGTTCCGCGTTGAACCCCAACTTGTAATGTTTCAATTTAGAATAAATTTCCACTGAATGTCTTTGTCCTAAAACTTTTATACAAAGGAATCACTTGTATAGTTCTCCAGGGAATAAATTATTATATTCTAAAAAATAGATGAACTTCTGAACAAGCTGGCATCAATGATAAAACATCTCGAGCTCCAAAGATGTAAAAATACAACTCTTTACGGCACCTAATAGAAATATATCCTTCTTCTTGAAGGTATATTATACGACTGACTATTTCACGGGGATCTGAGTATTTTTAAACTGAACTAAGACGTCATTTCAGGCGCGCACGATGGAACGCGTGGTTATTTCATCATCAAATAGCGCATTAAACAATGCTTTACAGGAAGGCCAGGAAATGACCTTGGCAATAACCAATCATTTTCGCGTAGTGTTTACTAAATCGACAAACCATGGCATGCTAAAATCATGCTTATGCGAGTCATACTACGTTTTATATAAACTTAATATCTCTTTCAAAAATATCAGATCCTGTGAAAATAATCATTACAATGAAATGTAATGATACAAATATAAAATAAAAAAGAATTTAAAATTAACACAAAAGTAATTAAATTACATATTCGTAACAATATAGGTAACAAAATTTAACAAACAGAAACGAAAACTCAATGACAACCTTGTAAAATTAATACATAAATGAAGGGTAGAATAGATAAGTTTTAAATTAATACAATAACGAGTACATGAAACAACAATACCACCATGATGAAAACTTATGGTTAGTTTGCAACAGAAGAAAGACATTTAATTTGACAAAACTTTGACCCCTTGCTGGATTACGTGTACTTAAAAGGACTGTTTATTCGCAAATACATTTCTTTTTGCAGAACCGTACAGCCTGTTAATAAAGCACACCCAGTGATGAATTTAAACTTAAAAGTGATAGTTTAAGTATATACTTTTAAGAATTGACAATTTTTAATATTAATGTGAATATTTTTAACAAGAAGTTTCTTAAAATTAGCGCCCTGTTTTCTTCTATTTTTTTCTACTTGAACATTCGCAAGAATTTAAATGTAAACAAACATGCACTTTCACGTGTGTGCCCCAGTAATCAGAAAGTCACAGCAACCTTGTAACAAAACGTGATTCTTCTAAATTTGCGTCACAGAGAAAACTGCTGACTTTGTTTACTTACAACATAAAACGGCATACCAATATTGATAAATGTTTGAGTCCGGTGTTTCTATAGGATCCCCCAGAGCAGTAGCATAGTGAGGTCTATAGTTAGAGCTCATTTCTTACATTTTTAAAAAATAATAACGTGCATAAATTGGTCTTTTGCCTGCAAATCCAGTGAATCTCCATTTACTCTTTCTCCAGATTAACCTGTAAAGCTTTGCTTTATCCCCGTACTGAATCTAATTCCAATTTAATGGCGTTCAGGTTTTACAAAATTGCAATCTCCTGTAAATGCCATCTCATATTTTCCTTCTGTGTCAGTTTTTCTCTGTTGCGCTTATAACGTTTCATAACGAGCTGTATCTTCAATATTAATTGCGCCATTAAGTTGTGCAGTCTAATTTCAATTTTATCTTTATGGCTTTCAGACCTATATATTTAAACACAATAAAGAGGGATATTGAGATGTACTTACCCATGTTGAGGAAAGATTCTTCTCAAATCAGTTAATTTTGTTAATTTTGTGGTTATCCTTTGCAGCAACAGGTTGAATGGAGTACATGATAAGATATTATCCAGAGGAAATGTATAATATATGGTGTAATTGCTATATCTTTTAAGAATATAGCACAGAAGAAGTTTAAAATGTCAGCATGATTGTACCAATATTTATGTGTTTAGCATTACATTTTATTTTGTTCAGAATCTCGAAAGCAGTCATTTATTTCGCCATTGCTTCAGTATTTCAGTTTTTGTATTGGATGTACTTTCTTTTGCCCCACTGGTTTTTAATCGCTTTCTATTCACATTGCACGCTTTATATCCTCCGTGATTCATTGCGTTTTCCCCAACATCTATCAGTATCTAGAAACTCGTTATCTTTCAAAAACTCAGTTTTCATTCCTCTTGATAATGTGATTGGGTATTGCGCTTCCTCTACATTAACGTCATGATGTTTCCAAAGTGTTAAACGATTTATCGTATACTTTTCATTTCACTACCACATACATTTTATCATGCCACTGTTTTGATTCTAAAACTTCTTTCAACTTTTTATATATAGGCTTGTTTTTGGTTCAACTCTTCTAGTCTTTAAAGGACTAGATCAGCAAAATTTTTTTGGCCTGGTTTAAAAAATTTCCACGGAAATGTTAGTAGGATATCCATTTAAAAATGCTTTGTACTTTAAAATTCCACCTATTTCACCCATCTAAATATATGTGTTGCAAAAGTGATAGTCTTCAGGTAACCTTCATCTGTATTCTTCCTTACTTACTTCAACCGGAGTATCGTCTAATCGTCGGTGATGATTGTTACTATCGCCATCAATGAAAGATTGAACATGCCACACAATACCCATCTTTTGATTTTATCCATCCCGTTTTCTCGTACCATAGGATGAAATATATTCGATATTTACGTAGGAAACGAAACTTTTATTTTTCTTATGTACCAGATTACTCCCTAATTGAAGCTTTGAAGATTACACTCACTCTTCAGCACACCCGCCCCATTTAGTAAACTCACGTCACTTTCAGAGGCTGATCATTTAAATTTCATTGATTTAAAAGAGCAGTAGGATCTGGGTTGACCTAATTTGTCGCAATAAACTACATTTATGACATTTGTAAACTATTTGACCCTATTTGAAAACATAGCAAGTCCGATTCATCATTGCCTCACAACGGGTTTATCGTTGCTTTCGGGGAAGTCAGGAAAAATAACTGCTGGAAGACGAGAACGGCATCTAGTCAGATTTCTTCAGCAAATTGTAATTTCCGTGCCTGAAATGTAATGCAGTTTCTGTTTATCTGTTCTAACTCACAGTGTGCTAGTTTTCGTTGCTACAGGTATAACTTCTGCCCTACATAAACTGAAGTGTCGCATCACATGATTGGGAAATGTTATACTTTCACGTGAAAATATAAGGATACATTTTTCATATGTGAAAATACAGGAATGAAGGAAAAGAAAATTATTTGGCCATAATTTACACGTATATAATAAATAAAAGATGGGGCTCTTGTTGCCCCTTCTGTCAATTTCCTCATCCATTTTGGTGACGAGCGTAAGTTAGAGCGAGATAAACTGTGCAAGGGACAGTTGTTATGCACATATTTAATGTCGCATACATCTGCCTAATACAAAAGTTCGTAAAAAATTAAAATAGACGATGGAGGTCAAAAGAGGTCCATATTTTTGGTTAGGTATAAT
Source organism: Megalonaias nervosa (assembly GCA_016617855.1). NCBI lineage: Eukaryota > Metazoa > Mollusca > Bivalvia > Unionida > Unionidae > Megalonaias > Megalonaias nervosa. Next base: position 21,518 of record JAECUM010027809.1, on the reverse strand, counting down.
AAAGCAAAACATAAGAATATCGTTAGCTTGACCTGACAAGTCATTGGAAGTTCATAGACCAAAAGTGTATGTACCCCAACCCCAAACTTACCCACGCATTTTTCACGTCCGAATGCCATTTTTGAAACCACCTGGTGATCACATTTCAAACACAAGCCTTTCCCTAGGTGATAAGTTTGTAAAAACATTGTTTACTTAAGAGCATGATGTAATTCAAAATAGTTGTCATCCACGCAGTTTTTGAGATATTCTACTTGGCTTGAAACCACGTTTCTACTGCTATGCGTTGCTAGCTCTGCTTTCTAGCCGACTATTTGTATTTCACCGGCTACATAGTGTGAAGTGACTATGGGAGGTGTACATGCCTGACATCATTTTCAAGAACAACACAAGCCTGAAACACATAATACACAACTATATCAGTATCATTAATTATTAAACAATAATGACTGAAAACGTCACACAGTAGCCTTAAGCTAAGAAATTTGCCAGCAGCCAATTTTCGAAACCGTTCTCTGCCACAGAGGTAATGTTATATGCAACTTGGGTTCGGGAAGTCACATAAGTATAAATTTGTAATTCTTGTTTCAGGTATATATTTGGCATTTCTAAATTGAAATGCAATGGATTTGTACAATTAGATCAATTTAATTTAATCCTGGTGATACAAGCCTGGTCCATAATGTCTTAAATGTGTACTGTTTATTCATCATATATGTCTAGCGAGCTAGTGCTCATGCACCTCGAGTCGTTTACTTCGACCTTTTTTTCATCCTATCGTAGGGATGAGCACATGGCTGACATGATTATCGCTGGTCTACAAAAGCTAGGCAGTGGGTTCCATTACTTACAGCGCTGGTTGGACTCCTGCTTGGAGCCAATTAGAGCTCTCTAACTTTGTGCCATTACAAACACACAATGCATCTTTTATGTTTGAAGCCAGTATGGGTTCCTTTGGTACAGCCGTCAGTGTGAATCATTAAGTACTCATTTAACTTTGTACACATACTTTTGCTGATCTACATCGTGTACCATATTCAAACATATGCTGAAAAGGGTAACCCTGGCACATGTATTGTAAGTGTATCCGTTGAATTCAAACTACTGAATAACGGTTTAACTATCGCTTCTATATTAACATTGATATTAGAGAAATCAACGATACTTTCATTACTACAGTATGGCCAAAATCGTGTAATAATTATACTAATTAACTTACTGCAACATGGCCGAATCATGAAATACACTATATCAGTTTCCTTACTATAATATGGCCAAATCATGATATCAATTATACTAATAACCTTACGGCAATATAGTCAAAGTCGTGAAATATATTACACTAATTACTTTACTACAATATGGGCAGAACCGCTCCGGTGGCCTAGTGGTTAGAACGTCCGCCTCGGATGCGGGAGGTCGCGGGTTCGAACCCCGGCCGAGTCATACCAAAGACTTACAAAAATGGTACTAACAGCTGCCTCGCTTGACGCTCAACATTAAGAGGTTAGTGTTAGGACTGGTCGGTCTGGTGTCAGGATAATGTGACTGGGTGGGACATCATACTACATGTCTGCGGCATGATGCCCCAATGCTAGACATCACTATAAACTGTCACATTGCAGACATTGTAGCGATATGACTGAAAAATTGTTAAAGCTACGTTAAAAGTCTAAATCACACACACGCACACACACACACACACACACACACACACACACACACACACTATGGGCAAATCGTGAAATCAACTATACTAATTACCTTCATGAACTGGATTTCCAGATAATATTGGGATCTTTGGGGATATACTGAAATGTATCATACCACTATAAACTGAGTACGGTGTATACATTTCTCGTTGTTCATCTCGCGAGATAGAAGTCATCAAAAGAAAAAAAAAAAAAAAAACGGTTTTATATGAATAGTCTTAACAACTGTATGATCGAGCTCATCTGGCACTGTATTACTAGCCATTTCTTGATATGTGCTCAACGAATTTGATTTCTGAATGCTGAGTGGTTGTCTTTGGGAGTTAAAACTAGAATCCAAATGAGTGTTATCCGTGATATATTGATTAGTATATGTAAATGTCATCGTCTCACTTGACTGAACGTTGGTTGGTACAATAGTACCTAACACACTGTAGAGAGCACTTGTCTTTAATGCGTATGTCAAACTTAAAGTGACGTTTCCAGTCCCAGAATCAGGGATATTAGTGGCTGTACCGTACAAGGGGAGAGAACTAGTCCATTGTATTACAAAATGTGAGAAATCCATATTATAATATTTGAATGACGAAGCTGTTGGTTCTCTGTCCTGCAGTACCGAGTACGAAACTGCATTGTGACAAGACGAGGTTGTTGAGCTACTTGATTTTTCAGAGGGCGCTCACCAGTTATTATGTACTTTTGAGAGAGTGACGTATGTAAAGTGAAGTTGTTTGCATTTAAAACATGCACAGTGGAGAGAATGTTAGCATACCTTTATGCTACTTTGATGTAATGTGACTGACATTTCTTTGGATATTGTACTTTTGGAAATTGTAAATGATCATAGCACACTGCTAACTAAAATGACTGCTCCCTTGTGCTCCAAAAATCAGCCTGAATTTGTCTAAAGTACACTATCCTTAGCAGCTATTAAAATAGGGAAAATGAATTTTGCCAGACTAGACAATACCAGCTTCTGAACGTGCAGTGAATGAATTACCAAATACATAAAATGTAAAAAAAAGTTATCGGCTCTTTCTTTTACAATTTACCTCTGAAGTTCAGGAAGTGAAAATGGCCAAGTGGAGCTAGCAGTTTTTTGAAATGTGCACATCTGGAGCATGGCCAAGCTGTATACTCTATAACCCATATTACACCCATCAATCATACACCAAAATAAGGGAATTAAAGGTTCTTTGAACAATACCTAAGATATGCAAGGTCTTTTTCAAATAGCCAGTATAACTAGTGAGGAAATCCGGGGGAATTCTTTTTCTTTAAAATTCTAATCTATGCAAAATACGAAACTGTAGAGCGCCACCTCAGTTATGATCAATTTTCAATCACCTTCTTACAGTCTTTATTTCAACTATTCAGAAAGAACGAAATGGAATGTTGTTTTTGTGTGTCTCCCCCCCCCCCAAGTCGCCATTTCGTGGCATTGAAATAACAAACATAAGATCTGAGAGATTTATAAAGTTAGTCCTAGTTAGATTTTGAGAAAAGTTATAAATTACAACACTGACATAGATGGAAAAGTAGGGAAAAGTGTACTATTGATTTCAAATGAAACTACAGTTTCCTCCCTTGACTTTTCAATCTCTGATTTAAACCTCGAAAATGTGAATTAGCTATCATCAAATCATGCACCTGTCCCATCCAATGAATTGCAAAGTGTTTGGTGTCTGTCCCATTCAATGGATTGCAAAGTGTTTGGTATCTGTCCCATCGAATGAATTGAAAAGTGTTTGGTATCTGGTTTCTGTATATTGCGTGAAGCTGTGAACAAAATTATCACGTTTGTGAAGTGAAAAAATGAGTTGAAAGATAGAACTGTTGATTATTCATTCAACTATCTGTAAAAAAAAGTTTACATCATTTGGATGGAATTTTGCCGTTTGTTGGTAATATTGGGAACTGTTGAATAAATCAGCCGGATATGCCAAGCCTAAGCTAAACCATCTCTATATTTTAACCTTTGTCACATCCGGTCGAGGCACGGAATGTCGCATACAGATCACTTAGTCGAATAACTGCCTCAGCTTTCGGGATGACATCATCCACAACTGTTGCAATCTTCATATCATATTGATCACATGTTTCAACAGCATTGTTCCATTGTAATGCATGTCCCATCATTATAACGTAAGTCTTGTTACAGAGACTGACATTGGCGTACACACAAATTTCTGAAATGAAGTAATGTAACCTTTTCTCGGGGGGAGACTCTGAGTCAGTTGTGTTATAATGCCCTGAGGAAGTTTGCGCTTGCTTAATTAAATATATCGTAGGATCATGAGGTTTATTACGGTTGCAATACTACACTGCATGTCATGTGCAAATTAATGGTACAAGCAAGGATACATTTATAACATCTTCAGCAACATTACTTTTTCACGTATCAAACGCATTTGTTGTTTTATTTTTTTTTTTATTTATTTTATTCATAGGAATTCAAGATGGCCGCTATCGCTTAACTGGCTTGAAGCAGCTGTCCCGGATTTTTGTGCCTTTTTTCATGGTATATGTGATTGTTGTATGTCTTCGTCTGCATTATTGTGTTCATCATACATTGGCTGTTCTATTCGAATGTGTTTTCTTCATCTTCTTGTTTTGGAAACGAGAAAAATTAAACTTTTTCTCAGCTGTCTTGCTCCACTGCTACAACTTCCTTTGTTGTTGAACAAACCGCCACCAAGTGATAATCGCCAGTCCACCAGTTTATGCTATGATGGACCCTCATTAATTGCTTTAAATGACCACTCCTTGGCTCTCCACACTACATTGTGCACTAGACTAAACGACCTGGGACTACATTCATCATTCCTTAAATGTAAACGGAAGCGATAAAAGAAGTGTTGTTTCAAAGCTAGCCGGCGTAGAACAGGAAGAAGAATTCCAGTTATCTCCCTTTCGCCCTTTCCGGCACAGAAATTTAAAAATTTAGATAACCTAATTCAAATCCCTATTAAATCGTCAACCTTTGTGTCAACTATCCAAGAGATACCACTGCGTATCGCATTATTCAATGCCCAATCAGTAGGACCATCGGAAATGCGCACAGAAATAGTTAATTTTATCAACGATCAGAATATCGACGTCTTTTTCCTGACAGAAACATGGCTAAAAACATCAGGCGATGAACCCAAGTGCGCGGATCTAACACCCACCGGTTACTCCATCAAGTCGTTCCCCCGCCACTCTCGCTGAGGTGGAACTCCATGATCAATCATCTTAAACACACTACAACCTTCAATTTCTACCACACATCGTTTGAACTAGTCCAAACCACACTCACACTGGAACAAAGGTCAGTCCATTTTTTCTACCTCTACCGCCCTCCTCCTAGTAGAAAAAATAAGCTGACTGAATCTCTCATTTTGGAGCAGTTTCCGAATCTCTTGGAGTATGAAAATTCGATAGGTGGCAACCTGATTATTCTTGGAGATTTCAACTTTCACTTTAACTGTCCTAGAAACCCATACACATCAAAACTCCTAGATTCCATTCGCGTTTTCAACCTCAAACAGTCTGTTAGCCGACCCACCAATAAACATGGTCACATTTTAGACTGGATTCTTTATAGACCTGATGATAATATTCTACAGTCCTCCCTGGTGTCCCAAGAACTTACATCAGATCACCTCTGCATTATATGCCATCTTGACGTATCAGTCCCTAACCCTCCACCTTTATTTGCTACTAAGAGAAACCTCCGTATGATAAACAGAACCCAACTAATGCATGACACCCAAGCAAACCTAACAAGTAGCTTATCTCCTATAGCAGAACAACTCGATAACTGCCTGCGTTCATTGCTTGACAAACATGCCCCAGCAACCAAGTGCAGAATATGAATTCAGAAGTGTTCTCCGTGGTATAGCAGTGTTAGGGACCAGCTTCGCACTGCAGAAAGAGACCGCCGTAAATCTGAGAGGCTTTGGCTTTCCACCAGACTCACTATTCATAAGCAAATCTATGAAGCCGCTTAGAAGAATGTCACAAACATAGTCCATGCAGCTAAATCAGCCCACTACAGTACTAAGATCAAGGAAAGTTCCAGCTGCAAAGAGCTATTCGAGATTACTAACAAGCTAATGTCAAGGAACAAATGTACACCACTTCCAACTACCTTCTCTCTAGTCAACCTTCCGGACCTGTTTGCAAATTTCTTCAATGACAAAGTACAAACCATCAGAGATAAGCTTGACAACACAATTTCAATTGACTCGTCATCACCATACAGTTGCGATACAGACTTTCAGCGGGAATCGTAAGCAGTATTTGAACCTGTCTCTATGGATTTAGTACGTTCAATCGTGATGAAGAGTGCACCAAAGTCATGTGAACTTGATCGGATTCCGACATCACTGCTGCTTGAGTGCTTAGATCCAATATTGCCTTCACTAACTGATGTTATTAATACCTCTCTCTCATCCGGGGAATTATTTTTCAAAACTGCGATTGTAAAGCCTCTGCTGAAGAAACCAACACTCGACCATAACGATTTAAAGAACTACCGCCCAGTTTCTAATCTCCCATTCATGTCAAAAATCTTAGGCAAGGTTGTTCTATCCCAACTTGTATCTCATCTGAATTCAAACAGTCTTTTTAGCAATGTACAGTCTGCATATCACCCTTGCCACAGTACTGAAACTACTCTTCTGAAAGTAGTTAATGACCTTCTCTCTGCTTTGGATAGCAGAAAGATTACAGTCCTCACTCTCCTCGACTTGTCTGCAGCATTTGACACAATAGACCATGATATATTACTTCACCGTCGCCAGCATGTATTTGGCATTCACGATACAGCCTTACTATGGTTCAAGTCCTACTTGGTCAACAGGACACAAGTTGTGTCCGCAAATGGAAAACACTCCAGCCCAGTTGATCTATGTTGTGGTGTTCCACAGGGGTCTGTTCTTGGGCCTGTTCTCTTCATTCTATACACTCAGCCACTCTCAAGTGTCATAGATCATCATCCAGTGTCTCTCCAATTGTATGCTGATGACACCCAAATATACAAATTTAGCCACCCAACTGAAGTTGAAGCTACCATCCAAGGTGTAGAGAGGTGCATTTCCGATGTGAAATCATGGATGACATGTAACAAGCTGCAGATGAATGATGATATAACTGAAGCTATTCTGATTACAACACAAAGACTTTCTCATTCACATCCTTTACCTCAGACAATAAATATCAGCAACACCAACATTAAATTCACACAGTCAGTACGAAACCTATGTGTTACTCTCGACAGTACTCTCTCATTGCACCAACATGTCATGACCATATGCAAGGCTGCATATCTTGAGGTGAAACGCATCAGCTCCATTCGCAAGTATCTTTCAGTTGATGCCACTAAAACACTTGTGTGTTCCTTAGTACTTTCAAGACTGGGCTATTGTAACTCAATTCTGTCTGGTTCGTCTCAATATCTACTCCAGAAACTTCAAAAAGTTCAAAACACAGCTTCTCGGATCATCCTTAGAGTACCACGATCAGAGCACGCCTCTCCCCTGCTATGTACCCTACACTGGCTATCCATACGATCCAGAATTAAACACAAAATTTGTTCTCTGTGCTACGTTTTGCTGACGGGCTCCAGTCCAACATACCTATCCGACCTCACCTATGTGTACACACCAGCAAGATACTTACGCTCCTCTTCTGACACTCGTATTCTCATTTTTCCCACTATGAAAATGAAATCATATGGACAATGTTCTTTTGCATACCAGGGCCCAGCAACGTGGAACGAATTGCCCACTGAACTTAGACACAAAGACACAGTGATCCCATTCAAGAGCGCTCTTAAAACTCACCTATTTCAACTGCAAGAACAGACTTAAAGACTTAATAATGTTTCCTTACTTAAATATTTACAGCATGTTTTCTGTTTTCTAATTTCGTGGTGATTGTTTTTATTTTTGTAATCATATCATTATATATGTTTTTTTAAGTGTTGTCAAATGTTGTAAAGCGCTTAGAGCTTCTAAAGATTAGGCTCTATACAAAGTCCTAATTATTATTATTATTATTATTATTATTATTATTATTATTATTATTATTATTATTATTATTTAATTTGGGCGTGTTGTTGTACATACTATATGTTATACACAGTTTTCTATCGACTTTAGCCTTCATTCAGTCGTAATGTTGTATCTGGTCCAGTAGTGACAACATCGTACAGTTTCATGTATCTTCAACACCACTAGCACTTTTTGTAATTGCGCATATTATTGTTGCTTATAAATTCTCTTTCAACTGTAGATCCCATTTAAACCTTTTGTTGAATCTGGTCCATATGTGTCTATTAGATTTTAAAGGACTAAATTGATTTTACTAATCAAGTACAACTGTTTTTGAATTTTCGCAGAAACGTAAACAGAACAATTAATGAATTTTTTGGAAGTCCACCAACCGTTGATCTTAAACTCGCCGACGTTAACGCGAGACTCAACGATATCATCAGTTGAATTCCTAATATCGTTCAAAAAACTAACCTCGTTAAAATTCCTCACCAGCAGATTAACAATATAGTATACACAGTATCATCAGGATCATCAACATGATCACAGCAAAATAACACTATCAAGCATACCGCGGAAGTAACTGGTGTGTACAGGCTGTCAGTGTTCAGCTCTGCAAAATTTAGGATATTTACTACATTTCCATGGCATCATTCAACCGATAATTTTTCTGGAACTGTGTCTATCGTGTTAAATAAAGATACCGAAGAAACGTTTAAGCTGGAACCATCTGATAAAAAATTAACCGCAGCGTCTTACTGGTGGTGTCTTGAATTTGTCGCTGAAACACCTCATTTGATTACTTAATACTTCAGAGTCTTGAATTAGTCGCGTTAATCTACTTAATAATAATGATCGACGCTAACCAACACAGATACAATCAAGTATGTGAGTGTCAAACCAAACTGAAAAAAATCATTGATGAATACGACGCACAAGTAAAAAAATATCGCAGACGCGTAGTTGTCATCGGCGTAGTTGTTTATTCGGCATCTGCGATCATCGCTGGAACTGGTGTAATTTTATCCGCGGTAATGATGACGTCACAGGCCGTGTTAACAATGTGTGTTTCATCCGCGACAACAATTGCTGGTGTTCTTAATATTATTGCAAAAAAAATTATCGACGTGTACAAACGAGAAATTACACGAGTACACGTTAAAACTGCACGCGGTGACGTTAGCATACTCAAAGTTATCATCGTTGATTTCGTCGTTCCTCAACGACAGTATAATTACCGATGACGAGTTCACAGAAATAGTTAAGATTTACAACGAGGCATTAGAACCAGATTGTTCACAATCAAAGATGGAATTATAATTAGTTATAGAAATTGATAATTAAATAATGTCGTCAACGATGGAACTGCTGCAACAGATTGCCACCAATACAGCACCGCTGAAAACAACGACGATATCAGCCAGTTCAACTAATCCTGAATTTAGTGTTGTTTTTCAACCGCTCCGGTGGCCTAGTGGTTAGAGCGTCCGCCTAGGATGCGGGAGGTCGTGGGTTCGATCCCCGGTCGAGTCATACCAAAGACTTACAAAAATGGTACTAACAGCTGCCTCGCTTGGCGCTCAGCATTAAGAGGTTAGTGTTAGGACTGGTCGGCCTGGTGTCAGGATAATGTGACTGGGTGGGACATCATGCTACATGTCTGCGGCATGATGCCCCAGTGCTAGACATCACTATAAACTGCCACACTGCAGACATCGTAGCGATATGACTGAAAAATTGTTAAAGCTACGTTAAAAATCATAATCACATCACATCACATCACAGTGTTGTTTTTCCAACTGCAATTCCAGCAAAAGAAATAGCACTATCACAATTACGAGTTTACTATACTTGGCCAAATATTAGATCAACATCGTTTGGTGGACTTATCCCGAATAACTCATTAGCATTTGCAAATAAAAGCCGCGACGATGGAACTCTCGATTGACAAGTTGTAAGTATACCCACCGGCAGTTATCAGATCGAAGAAATCAATGAAGAATTCTAGCGCAAAATTAAATCGTTAACGGGTAAAGAATCCAAGATAGCTGTTACCGTCCACAAACCAACGTTGTCCTCGGCGATAGAAATTCTTTCACCGGATTACGCGGTTGATATTTATCAAAGTTCGATCAGATCTGTACTTGGTTGGCCTGATATTCCACCGGTTCATCAAGGACCTCCTGAACCACGCCGAAAGGAGTTTCTTACAAAAGAAAAAATATTTATAAATCTTCCAGAATATCGACGAGGTCGTTTATGGTATCAGCTTGATTGAGCTTATTTTATCATTGAAAATAAAAAGATTCCTGATATAGGAATTTATTTATTCTAATTTGAAGAAGTACAGAAAAAAAATTGTCAACACACCGTTTATTAAATTATACGCCGACCAAATCGGGTCTGAATACACTCGAACACACACCAACATAAAATAAAATTGTTTTCTAGTATAATACAACATTACAGCGATGATATAAAACAACAAATTATTGAAAATATTCGACATCTGAGACAGGTCCATTCAGACCTAATATATGTTAACAAAATTATTCTTGAAAATATAAAAGCTGATGATGAATTACGAGATCTGCAAGTTTTACGGAAGAGCAATCAGATTAGACGATGAATATTTAATCTTACCCGATCCTCAGATCGAGACAGGATAGGAAATTGGCTGCATAATCAATGAAAACTTTCCAAAAGTTATGGAGGCATGGAGAAAAGTAGCACCGCCGGCAACATTTCTCAGATACGATAACGGTGACCACGGCACAGGCAGGCATATATCACCGGGCATTGTAAATATAACACCAACGATCGCCGTCAATCTAGTTTGTGACTTCGTCGATGGCAGTTATCAAGTAGACTTACAAAAATCTAATCAAGCCCAGCAAGGATACATTTTATACGCATTTACCCCTCAAGTTCCCCCAGGGTATTTAATTGTATTAGAACCAATCAACGTTGTTTATTTGTGTGTGCATAATCCACTCTTATCAAGGATAAATTTTAAGCTTACTGATCAGCAAGAACACCTTTTGGATTTACGCAAAGAAGAACTAATCGTAAATCTGTATGTGAGATCATAGAACATCATCGTAAATCTTACGTTCCTAGAACGTCATCGTAGATCTCGCTTTCGTGGAACAAAAAAAAAAAAAACACAAAAAAAAAGAATTAAAAAAATCTGATTTTAAGTAGAATATTTTTTTTTGCTATTATCAGAATAAAAAATTATTATTATCTGATTCTGAGTAAAATATTCTTTTACTGTATTTTAATCACAGTTTTGTCGTCACTACATTCACTTTCACTGTGGGATGAATAACACTGGTCGCTATCCTTTGCAAGTAACTCTTCCGCGGCTTTACTCGCTGTTATAATCTCGTTCAGTTGTCTTATACGAGCATTTACTCGTTTTTTTTTTTTTTGTTTCGTACTCATGAGATAATTTTGACCTAATTTTTTCGATTGAGCTTGCAAGATGAACAAATAATTTTACCTGATCATCTGTAACTGACGTCAACGACTGCAACATTGCCTGCTGAATAATCTTTGCAAATCTATAATCGGATGGTAGCGTATGATACTTGTTCTCGAATTTTCAAAATTGTAATAATTCAAAATCGCACATAATTTTTTCAGGATTAAGTTCATCAGAAATTTTATACCGTCGTGTTGTAATTGCTTAATAGCAACAATGACAGCGTTAATATTTTCTTGATTCATTATATAATAAATATTTATTTAAAATAAAAATAATTCCGAATAATAAAAATATTTCTGAATCAGAATTAATATAATAATAAAAATATTTCTGAATAATAAAAATATTTCTGAATCTGTAAACTTCTGAGTTTCAAAAATCCGCTGGGGTATTTGCACGATCAGAGCAAGAAATCTGAATAAATTTCACACATCAGATGGGGTGTTTGCACGATTGAAATTGAGGAATTCGAACAAATTTCATCGATTTTGATGGGGTGTTTGCACGATTAAACTGAGAAATCTTAACAATTTTGCTAAATTTCAGTTTATATAATATAAAATAATTTATAAAATATTTTTATAAAACTGAAACAAATCTGACAAATCTGAACAAATTTCATAAATGTGCTGGGTTTTGACCCAACGAAAATGAGGAATTTGAACAAAATGCGATAATTTTGATGGGGTGTTTGCACGATTAAAATGAGAAATCTTAATAATTTTGCTGGATTTCAGACTTATAATATAAAATAATAATAAAAATATTTATGAATCAGAATTAATATAATAATAAAAATATTTATGAATCACCAAAACGTTATCGAGACCAACACGAAACCTTGACCTAGGATCATGCAAATTTATCGTTATAAATCCAAACGGGGTAGCTTGAGCATGTGCAAAGAAGTTTTTGAATTTAATCATGTCCATATCCCCTGAACACCAAGTTTGATGAATGTTTCGTAACGTCTGTGTATCGACTCCGTTAAACACAACTAAAATATTACAGTTATCTCTGATTACTTTTGGAATTTGTACATATCACTGGGTAACATAAATTACATCCGTGTTTTTATGTCTGCCTCGAGAAAATATTCTAGCTGGATTTGATTGTTTGTCCAGCATTGCATCATCGTATACTACGAGATTATTATTACGTCCATCAATATCATCTACAAATGGAGCTTCATCAATATCAGTGATAAAATCAACAACACCATTGTCGTCTTCATACAACGACGCTGCGTTTTCATTAAAATCCTTCGTTGATCATCTACGGATGGCGCCACCAAATACAACTTATCCCATTTCATCCATCTCATTATCAGATTAAGCAACAATTGTGTTTTACCACTTCCAGATGGTCCAATTATTATCATCCTTATAGAATTTGGTAACGCTGAATGATGCTTTACTGGCTCACGTGTTCGTGTCGCTGAGAAGTCAATTATATCCATAATAATTTATATCATGGATCTATATTGTGTTCGATGTAGAGCACCCACGCCAACTAGTGGATTAACTACAGTGACAACTAAAAACAAATAACTTGCTCTTACAGGTAAATGTGAGCGATGTGGCACAAAAAAAATTTAGATTTATTTCGTAGAAAGCATAACCCGGAGGTGATATTGCTACGGCGCTATATAAATTACCAGGAACTCCTTGGGCCAAGCACCCTGGTCAGAAACATCTGCCTGGCTATAATTACTGTGGTCCTGGAACTCGTCTAGATATCCGACTCGATAACCAAGACCAACCAAAACCTGGAGAGTATCCAATAAACGCAATTGATCAAGCGTGTCACATTCATGATGTTGCATATAAAAGTAAAGATTTGCAGCAGCGGCACCTCGCAGATGTGAAATTGATTCATGCGTTAAATTCTATACCTGATAAATCTTTCAGAGAAAAACTTGCTAGCTTTCTAGTAAAATCTGCGATGAAAGGTACACTAATGCTCTGGGCTTGTAATTAATCAACTGATTATTATCATAATAATGGAATATATTTATTATAGCCCAAGAGGATATTGGAGAGGTAAAGCAGCGATTAGTAAACTTGCTGAAGCAGCAAAAGTCTCACGTGTTGTTACTGAAAATTGGTTAGCACGACAGTCAATATGGCAAATCTATCTACCACCACCTAAAAAATTCACCACGCACATTTTGATGTCAGTGTTCCCAATGAAGTTCATCAAGTGGATATTTTATTTTTACCGCACGATACTATTAAAATTGGTAGACGTCGATCACGCACATACAGATACGCGTTAACTGTCGTTGACGTTGAAAGTAGGTATAAAGAAGCAGAACCACTATCAACTAAAATTGCAGATGAAGTTGCATCTGCGTTTGAACGAATTTATCAACGAGGATCCGGACCACAAGGTGGTCTACGATGGCCACAACTATTACAGGTTGATCCTGGCAAAGAATTTATTGGTGCAGTATCATTGTTGATGAAGCAACATAATGTCACAATCAGACGAGGACATACAGCAATTCATCGTGATCAGGCAATTGTTGAACGATTTAATCGAACACTTGCTGAGCGATTATTTGGATACCAGTATGCGAAGGAAATAATTCAGGCAGATACGAGATCTCGTGAATGGGTTGCAAGATTACCAAGTGTGATAGCTGCGTTAAATAGTGAAAATACTCGTGCAACTGCCATGAAACCCACCGTCGCGATTACAAAAAAAATATATATCTGTACAACGACCTGACTCTTCCTCTCAACCAGTACTAGGTAATGTAACTGTAAGATATTTATATGAACCCGGTGAACTCGAAGGGGGTAGAAAAAGAGCAAATGATCCTATCTGGAGTGTAACCACGCATAAAATTTCCAGCGTGGTTAGATCCACAGGTACACCTGCAATCTACAGACTAGATTCCACTGCTTCTCATCGTGGATTTGTACGTGAACAATTACAAGTAATTCCTGAAGACACACAATTACCACCGCGTTCACTTCGGTAAACTGGCACCAGGACGTCCAGCGCCCCGACGTTGATTACATTCAAGACAGGTCAGCACCACATTTTCGAGTGTGTGACCAAGACTACTATTAATTCTATCAACGGTAAACTGTCTTGGATTATTATTTGAATACTGCCATAACATATTACAGTTACAACTTGCACAGTGATTATTCTGACGTTGTTTCAGTATCATGATAAATTCAACGTCGAGATCAAAATCGCGGTTATTTTTTTTTGGTCAGATTGTCGATACCCAGATAATTTTTCTTGACAACTTCATCGCATACATCATCAGTGATTTCTTCGGTTATTACGCAATCCATAATAATCCTGTGCAGTTGAGATATTCTTCTGACTCGAGACACTGCGAGATAAACTAAATTTGACCATTCTATCCGATCTTCAATAATCCAAACGTTTGTATCGGAATTAGTTAATCCTTGTGATGAATGAATTGTTATAGCGTATCCTAACGTCCATGGAGTTTTACTCATGCTCAACGCGCCAGTGACAGCACTGACAGGAACTGTGACAATATCATTAAGTGCAAGATTTTGTTTCTCATTAGTTCCTGGAATTTCAATTTCAATATTTTGCAGTCGAGTATCTGCTGGTCGATAACATAATGGTACAGGTAGATTTGAAAATCTTTCCTTGTGCCGCAGGAATAATTTCTCTTGAAGTTTATCACGAACTATCTTTCTGCTTGCAACTATCAAATCATTTGGTCTCCACAAATTCCAAAAATCATTCATCGTAGTTTCTGGAATTACTCCACGGATTATTTCGCACTGTATTCTATCTGGGTGCAGTCTGATTATTTTTTAAAATTCTTTCAGCGGTTCATCAATAGCTCTATGATCATCAGTTAGTTTTTCGTAATAATCCACAAACGTTTTTAACCATTTGTGTGGAGACTGTCCAACAAAGGGTGGTGCTTGACCATGATCGCCACACATTATCACAGCAGTATTTTTCGTTAATAACCAATCAAGAAACATTTTTAATACTTCCATAGAAACCGTACAAATTTCATCCCAGATAATAATCTTAGGAATATATTTTTCACCCATCCGCGATAGAGTCCATTCATCTCCACACCATCTAAAGAAACTATGATACGTTTGAGATTTCACTCGCCGTTCGGTCATTTCTCTGGCGAGTCTGTGTGTGGGTGTTAGCACAATCATGTCTGTGTTCTTGAATAATTTAATCACACGTGTTGTTTTACCTGCACATCCATTAAGATAAACGGTTTTATGCCTGGCTACAGGATCATACACAGATGGCGCTGTAGATGCTGGTATTTGATTGTTATTCTTGTAATATTTTTCCATAGTTTCAACGTCGGCAGATTCAGAATAACTAAATATGTTTTCGCGTTTTATTCTCCATGATCCCCTTTCATTAGTGCCAAGTAATTTATCCAGCAAATCTAAATATTTTTTAGTTATATAAAATTAATTCGTAGCAACTCTAACCGCGGAATCAACAAATCTGTTTATCATCGATAATAAGTTTATTGAAACGTACGCGAGCATCGAAGATCTTAAATGAGTAAACTGAGGTGACTCACCATCAATATAGCTCACAATTGTACCTAATTTAGTTCCGTCAGACAGATAAACATCATTTCGGCTTATAAACATATTTCCCTCCGTTGTATCAGCAATTATAAAATCGAGTTCTACATTGTCCATGATCAACCTCGTACACGTTCGTTTATGATCATACGCACCACCCTGAGTAAACTTACCTATTATTCTTCTGCCGAGATCTTTTGCAACTTTATTTCCATAATCAGTCATATCAAGATTTTCATCATCAGAATATTTCTTTTGTTGTGGCAACCAAACTTGCTTCTGCGGACGATACGATATTATCGCTTCACTTACTTTCAACGATATCAATATTTTTACATCAATCATATATCGTAACAACACAATAGGAGCCCAGTGTTTTTCTGAGAAATGTCTTCCAAACCAAGCATAAGTAATCGGATGGAGATTTTGTGCAAACTCGAATGACTATATAAGCAAATCCAGTCAGGTCAAAATCTGGCAGGGGTCCATTTACCGTAACTCTGGTCATCTCGTGTGTTGGATGACCAAATCTCTTAAAGTATTCAGAACACTGTCCGTATCCAAGAAAACTTCCAGGATAACACACTACCATATCAACTGAGACAACGTCGCTATAATTGTATTTAGTGTTCCATAATCCGCCGTATTCGACGCAGCTGAGCTGTGTATCAACGAGAATTCCGATCTTGTAGGTTTCCATGAATTTTTCTCCTGAGCAAAGTGAGCAGCAACTGATGGAACTGTAAAACAGTTATTCAAAAATTGTTCGATAACATCATTATCGTTCGTGTATTTCAACGCAAGATGTTTCATATCGTCGTGGAGTGATTCTGCACGATAAATTTCTCCGCTAGGCCGTACAAACTGATTGTAATTTCCATCATCGGAAATTCTAAACAGCCAAACAGATACAGGATCACTTTTACTAATATTTTTAATTGAATCAAATATGTAATTATTATAAAATTTAATTGTTCTCTTTTGTGGAAATATCATCACCGCTGACGTCCATGCGTGTGAGTTATGATCAATGATTGTTATTGAAGTTCCATTTTTTATGTATTTCGGCGCGTATAAAATCTCTCCGGCTAATGTCTTCATCGTAATCGGAAATCTTAATCGCTTTTCTAGTTCAGCAACGTCGCTGATAGATGCTATGGTATCTTTAACTGTTTCTGCCCATGTGTTTATTTTTTCACGTCGAAAATCCGTTAAACGGTTTCCACGTATCGCTGCTGCGAAATGTTTTGTAACTGGCTCAGCTACACAATTTATCCTTGACAGTTTCATCGGCGCAAGATCATCAACGCTAGGTTTATCATTCAGCGGATATAACTCATAAACAACTGTAGTCATAGGATACGCTAGTTCGTAATATGGTTTGTCAATACCGGTCAGCATACCTGGTTTGGAATTTTTATTCGATATGATGATGCTACTTCCAACGGTCACGCGGACATGTTCACGTTTGTCACGGATAATCCAAACGTCGTCGTCTGTCAGCACAATAAATTTTCTCAGAATAATATATCGCTGATCATCGAGGTAGTTAATGATGTTTCTTGCTCGCGAATCATTCATTGTAGCATTGACAACATTTTTAATATTAAATGTTTTCCACACATGAACTGCACCATCGTTGTGAAATTCCTTCTTGGCTTCGTTGATACGATTAATTATATCCTTGTTCATCAACGCCAAATCTTGCATCGAAAAACGAAATTTTGGTTTTGACAGTTTGTCAAGATCAAATCTAGCTCTGGAAGGCTTAATTGCGGCCAATTCCTCCATATTATAATTAAAGCAAATATGTGTTTAATTAAACTTTAATTGTATATATAATGATTGAAGCAAAGAACAAACGCAGGTGGTTAATGATCGGAGTTTTATCTCCTTGTAATAAATTCTGTGTAAATGAATTCTGTGGTTACCATATGCAAAGTTTTCGACTTGGAAATGTAGGACCAAAGCCGTGCTTGCGGTGCGGTGTTGGAGTCAGAGGAGAAACACGGTTATGTGTACAATGTGGTGGCAAGCGATATAGAGAGCTGAAATGATATTATGATTAAAAAAATGTCGAGCCTCCTATAAAAACCGCCGAGGACTATCTCGCCAGGTTTTCAAAATAACTATTTAGACAAATAATATTAGCATATAAATGGAGCAAAATCAGTTTGTGAAGCATCCCATGATTAAAACTTATGAAGCATTCAGAGATGGTATCATCAGAAATTGCAGATCAAAAAAAAAAGAACAAATGGTACTGTTGAAAATACTGGTTATCTCAGATTTTATGCTGGGGAAAAAAGATATCTATCTCATAGATTCGTATTCGAATGTTTTTATGGAGTTATCGAAGACGGACTTGTTATTGATCATATTGATGGGAATCAAAAAAATAATAATTTATCTAACCTTCGAACTGTTACGCAAAGTCAGAATTGTAAATTCGGAATAGTCGGTTATGATAATAAATCTCCAGGATCAGTTGTATCTACAAATGTAGAGACAGGCAAGGATATCATATTTTCATCGATATATGCAGCTGCTAAATATTTCGGTATTAACCGTTCTTCAGTAAAATATGTTGCAGATAACATAACCAGATCAGCATTTTCAGAGAAATTCAAACAGCGAATAAAACTTAAGTACTCTACCACTTCTGAATAAAACAAGAAAATATTGTAGTTGATGAAGCGAGATAACTCCGTCAAGTAAATCTCTCACTGAAAGAGTAACTGCACAGTTATCCCGCTTGTTATTGCGTGACTAGTGAACGCTCGTCTAAAACAACTAAATGAAATTTGTGTGTGTGTGTGTGTGTGTGTGTGTGTGTGTGTGTGTGTGTGTGTGTGTGTTTTGTAATTATCTGTCGTCAGTGATCTGTATTTACCTTTCATAAGTTGTATTTTAACCGTGTTATTGTTGGCTAGGGTTTATAAAACTCATATTATTTTGCGTGTATATATGCTCAGTAGGTTTATGTGAAAAATCCCAGGTAGGTTATTTTTAGATCTTACATCACACAACATCTGTTTCCAATACATGACGGTATTTTATGTTCACGTTGTATTTAGTTAAAATTAAAATAAATCCACACTACAGTTTCGTGTGTGGAATCACACTGCATTTTATTCAGTTAAAATCTGTGTGAAATTAAAATAAATCCACATCAGTTGAAATGTATGCGAAATCTCACCGCAGTTCTAGTATCATTAGGTAACATTATAGTAATTTTCGAACATCGTATTTGCAAGAATGGGACTGTGGTACAGTGTTAGAATGTTGGATTCTGATACTGAGGCCTGTGGTTCGATTCCCATGGCAGACACATTGTCGATGGGTGCGGTATGATGCCATTTATCTATGATAAAATGGGGGGGGGTCCCCCAAAGGGTCTCATGTACACTTTCCCACCACGTCGAACAACGTGGTGTGTGCTATTTTGCACTCACTCCGGGGTTTCATGGGGGGGGGGAAGTGTACATGAGATTGAAAATCTAGACAGCTCTCTGAATTCCTAATATTTCGTTTCGCACATTAGGATTTCGCCGGGGAGTGTGTCTGTTGGAACCCCCTCAAAAATAAACAGCAGGGTGATGTGAGTTCGTGACTTTGTGACCTCACTAAAGGATACCCACACAGGGAACATTCAGAAAGAATGTTCGCCAAAAGAAAACTCCTCATGAGGTGCCTGTGGGCCATTGGAGAGGCCTTAACCATGAAGAGAGCCACATTGACAATTTGTATAATAACAATGAAAGGACCTCATGGTTGACAATTTGTACAATAACAATGAAAAGACCTCATGGTAAAGGATTTACTGGCAATGAAGGGACCCGTGAAATGATAGACCGAACATCATCGCTGCTGTTTATTTTTTGTTATTTTATTTTTATCATTATATTAATTCATTAATATTTTTATTTTGATTCATAAATATTTAATTACAGCAGCAGAGAAGCTGACGACAACACATGTGTGTGCGCGTCGCAAACGAACACGTCTAAAATTTGAAAACAATAGTCAGCGCGAGGTAACAAAAATTGGATCTGTTTCCCCTTGCATGGGAATATACTCGGTTAATGGTTTCGGTTTGAAATTATTGACCTTATTTTTCAGTCTTCGTAGAACCCTTATTTTTGCAAACGGAGCTCTCTAAAAAGGTTGTAGGGTTCAGCTTCTCTGCTGCTGCAGACGTTCACTTCATAGCTAGAAGTGAAACAACATGACTGCCTACATTAACGGCCTTTCTTTTTAAAGAGATTTGTAAGCATTATACAAGTATTGTCCATCACAGATACATGGATTATACACTTATATTTTCCTTGTTCATCGGTAGGCTGGTAGAAATCGTTCAGATTTCGCCGTCGAGGTCTTTAAAGTCATGCCTTATTTTCTATGTGAGTTGGTTTGGAAACATAACGCAGAGCACGAGCGCCGCCGGAACTCTGAATATATGCATAAAGAGCGCACGAAATATCCATGATGTACAAGCTCATTCAATTCATCCAGTGTCGTAACATTGTTTTCAGTGAAGTTATCAATTTTTATATGTACTCCTTTGATGACTTTTTATGTTCTTTTCTTTCTCCAGTTCCATCTGGATCAATTAATCATAACAGATAATTACTCTTTCTAGATTATATACCGCTGGATATTGCTTCCTTGATAATTACATGCCATTTATTAAACAAAAATACATTCTTTGTATCAAATTATGCCGGACTTGTTATGTTCTAACTGACTAGCTCCTTCTTTGTGTTTTAGCCCAATGTCTAAAATATTGTTCTCTTAAACATATTAAGAACGTAATTGTTTCACACCGCAAACATCAGGTTTGTATCTTATGTTTTGATGTTTAAGAAACAATATTGTAGTTTACCTTTAATCTAGTGTAGAAAAAATAGATCATCCTAAAATTCTAACGGGTCAATACACTAGTTGACAAAACTTGTGTATGAGCCTAATTTGTTTTCTTGAATTACATATTGCTTTTTGACGCTTTTAATATGTGTAACTTTTATTCAGTAAAAGTTGATGGAGCATAGCTGATTATCCATGACTAATGTCTGACGTATAATTTTAGACGCAAAAGCTGCTAACTAATTCATTCTAATATTTGTATTCATCAATAACTCCTATTCTGGGGATTGATATTTCATAAGCAGTCGAGACCACGTCTTTTAAATTATATTTTTGATCAATGTAACCCGTGTACCCCTGCCTTTTACAATACGAGCACTAGACATTCAGGCATTATTTTAGTTTCCTTAAATAACCCACTTTTATTACTGATTTCCATTTACATTCATCCTATCTTACACCAAGTACAGGATTATTTATGCCTCTTTCTGTATTCAATTAGTTTCAGTTAGTTTGAATTGCTGTACAGATTCATTTTTCTCGGTACCCATTATCACACGTAATACAAGAGCCTTCTTGGCGTCTTTATTTATAAAAAATATATGTTGTGTTTTTCGCCAGCTCACCCGTCCTTGTTGAAATGTTGATAGTTTTTAATTTGTTTCATCTTTTTGTTTATTTTGTCGCTATTACCTTTTATCTGGTCGATATTATGAACCACTTCGAAAGCAACATATACTTTCTATTTAATTTAGAGTGTTGAACTTTAGCGTGTAAGTTTTTGTAAATCGTTAACTTTCCGTTATCGTTCTGATTGTAGTAATAAAATCTGTGTTAT